>JAQIXV010000579.1:0-26469 GCA_034700625.1 Tectocepheus velatus
CCGATCGGCAAAAGAGGCTTTCGATAAGAATATTGAAAAGACTTCTGAAGAGCAAAGAATATCCGACGCCTTTCAGACAATAAATTTAAACAATTAAATCGATTGCTTCGTATAATTGAAAAATCAATGACTACTTTAAAAAGAAGTTTAATATCATTTGATTTTTATTTGATTTAATGTTTTTTTTGTTTAGAATTTATAAATCAATGAATTTATTGAAAAAATGGCTATTATTTTGATTACAGTAATATTTGAATTAATTTTTATATCAATTTTGAAATCATATTTTGTTTGATTATAATTAAATGTTTAAATAATTTAATGAAAACTTTGATAAAAGTTAGAGTTTTCGATCAAATTTGTTTTATTCACAACCCATAAGAATGAGGAAATCTTTTGTTTCATTTTTCTAATCTATTTATAATTATTTTATTTATTTTCGACAAAAAAAATTCATTTCGTTTGTAATTCATTTTCAATTTCACTTCTAATCCATGGAATCAAAAGTATTTTCCAGAGATTATCGCTTTTTCGTCTTTTCCTCAACTCTTCATCAAAACTATTGGGAGGAATAACTGACCTCTTGTAACAGGGTGAAGCTTCCTTGACCCTGGTCATTCCATAGTCTGATTCCACTCTTTTGCCAAATCGGGGCGGCTTTCGGATATTGTCGTCATTACATCCGTCAATGTTAGCCAAACATCTGCTGACGATCAGCCAAATCATCGTTAATGTCATCATAAGAGCAATTTTTGCCATTTTTCAGACGAAGAGGACTTTAATAAAATGGCCAATATGAAATTACCAAGATCAATTAAACTAAAAATGTGAACTCACCTTTCAATTAAATGACTCGTATATGAAGATGTTCTCAAATAACGGAATACATAATAATAAGTGAAAACACCAGAACTCACAACAAATAAGTTTAACCAAAGATGAGATAATTTGTGAAATATATTCCAATTTATAGTAAAACTAATAAATGTTTTGTTTATTAATTATTAACAGAAATTTGTTTTCGTATCGAAACCAAAACTATATTAATGTCCAAAAATAAAGTCCAAGACTATTGATAATTGAAGTTTGAGTTCTAATTCTGGAACTCTTGCGATAGTCTTCGACTGAAACACAGAAAAGGCGTACCATTTGTTTATATACTGATATTCGGTGTAATAAAACATTAAATTCCGTAATTGATTTTGGGATCCATTACAATAAGGTATGACCCGATCCTAAGTCTCATTGTAAAAACTAATTGATTTGAATGACGCAAATATTCAATTCATTCAACTTTACCTTGGTGATAATTATAGAAAACGATACTAACAAATAAACTTGATCGAAAATATTTTGAATTTCAACAAAAATACATATTCTATGAATTTTTAATTAAAACTTCCGACAAATAAAAGTCAACTAATTTTTCGATAAATTTTGTTTTTCTTCAAAGGTTTTATGGATTGCAATAAATTGAGTAATAAATAAATCCTAATATTACTTACCATCACATGACTGGAACCACTTCAAGACATTATGAGATCAAATCTAATTAACAAATTAATATACAAATCATAAACTTCTGTATTCGAAACTGTTATAAACGTTTAACTTTTAGCATCAATTTGTGAAACTTTGCTAAATTAATCATTGATAATCATGGCAATCTGCTATGATAACCTTTCCATTACATGAATCATAAAATTGGTTCTTGCTTTGTCTTGCCTTCATCAATTTATTCACTTAAAATTTTATTTACAGAATATAATTGAATTGCAAAATGAAAATATAGATACAAATGAAATATAAGATTCATTTAAGTCATTGAATTAAATCTAATTTTATAATTATTTCTTCAATTAATTCGAATTAATGTCATTCAGAAAATGCTTTTTAAATGATTGAAGTGATGAGAAAGCATAATAAACAAGCTTAATGAGCAAGCTGGTTCTCTAATTCTCATATAAATAAAATGAAAAAATAATTATTCTTTTTCTTCGGGTTTGAAGTTAGCGTTGATATAAAATATTGATGTATTTGAACTCAGACGAGAACTCCTGGAACTCTTCGACTGAAGAAGTTCTCGACTTCTGTCTACTGTTTGATTGAGACGACAGTAGAGGACTGTTTTGGCCGCCGATCGGAAATCTTTATTGAGATAACAGTAAATGAATGGATTGAAACAACAGCTACTGATTGCCAACCAATAGAAGAAATGATAATAATATGAAGAATTGCAGTTATTGGCCAAAAGAGGAGTCATATAGAAATCGATGACATGGATGGCGTGAACGGGAAACCATGCGATGATAAAAGCGAGTAAAGCGATTGTCAACATTTTTATAGTCCGGCGCTTAGATCTGGAAAACTCTTTGCTCTGTTGGTCTGTTACAGCGCCTACACATCAAACATAATATTAGTCTTGTTTTGGGAGTAAAACAAATATTTTGTATCAAAATAAGTGTTAATTGAATTCAAATGAAGCGAAGAATACGTGAATTGAATATAAAAGTAAAGTCATATCGAAATTGAAATCTAATTTCTGGTGAAAATGTATTCAATTTTTGATTTGAATACCAAAACAATTATTTATTGGAATACCTGTTATTTCAAGGCTCTAAAGGCATCCCTTTATTTGCTTTTTAATAAAAATAGTTATTAAATGAATGATATGTTTGGGTTTGACTTCAATATATTCTAAAGATTTTTATTTTTCGCATTAAATAATCAAATTTTTATTTGTTTGGGTTAACCCCAACCCCTTCACTACTAATCATATTTGAGATTTCATTAAAAAAATTATAAGTCATAGTCATAGCACTTACCGATCCTTTTACGTGAAATTATTTTCTTTAGACACAAGGCGTACAAAATGAGTGAAATAGTCGATGGGATGACATATTGTGAGATAATAACAAAAGTTGCTCTCAATTTACGGAACGGACCCTTCGAGAAGAGTTTAATACTCGATGGAAAGGCTATCCGACAATAGATGAGTCGATTGGGTGTAAAATACTCCGATAGTCTCATCGATACCATCGTTGGTAATACAAAAAGCGTTGATATGATCCAAATCATGGAAATCGGTATCCACGGCCTCATACGTGTCCTCAATGGGTAGTAAACAATACGGAACCGATCGAAAGCAATGACAGTCATTGTGAAGGTTGAGATGTAATACGACAGGATTTGGGACGACTTCACGAGACCACAGCCTCGATCACCATATTCTTGGAGAACAAAATGAGAACATAATAGCCATTGACCTGAAAATAGATAAACAATTAAAAATAAGTTTAAAATTAATTAATAAATAGATTACTTGGAATGGCAACCGATCCCAATATATCACTGATGGCCAGATTACCGATCAATATGTAAGTAGTGGTCGTTATCTTTCTTTTGAAGACAACATAACAGACAAGAGAATTACCAAAAAGACCAAGCACAAATATTATTGTGTAGAGAACAAGAATCGATATGTCTTGACTTAGTTTCTCGTAATGAGTGGTAACTATTTGTTCCGATCCGATAAAAGTTGAGTTACGAAGACTTTCATCAACTTCTGATGAATTCATCTTTTGGTTGACATACTATTGCACTGAATGTCAAACAAATATTTCTGAAGAAAAGTCATTAAATTTGTTTCTTTTGAATCGAGAATAAAGTCTTGAAGTGGAAGAGAGAGTGAGTGACGAATCGGAAACAATGTTTGGCAACACTTGAAGGCACAGACACCCAATGAGGAGATTTTTTTTGCGAGAAAATTGTTGGTTATGTCAAAGTCTTCTATAAATTACAGACATTTGAATACAAGGCCTAAAAATCCAGATTCTTTAGCCATTACTCCGAAGCGAAAGTTTATTTTGTTTGACTTTTTTGTTATTATTGAGAAAATCTGCAAATAATTGTATCGAAGAAATAAAATATAATTAAACCATTTATACCATAAAACACGGATTCAATTAGTAATACTTAAAGTCAAACACAATCTCTAATAATCAAAACAAAACTTTTTAGTCGAGTATTATTAGTATTATTCAAATATATATATTGTAATTATTTTATACTTTTGATAGCCTTCGTTAATGACTCGTCAGAAATTGCAATAAAGTTTGCAAGTATTCCGTGAGAAAGTTAATGAATGATCTAGGCTACTATATTTTAGGCTAAACACGGTTATAGTTATTTACCTGAAAATCCAATATTTTGTATCATTTATTATATTTTGCTTCAGAATAAGTGTGTCATCGAGTGTTCAGAAGACAACATTCAATCAATTCAAATGTCAGTTCAATACAAGTTAGCAGAATATCCTCTTAGAGTGTTGTCTACCAGTCTTTTGAGTTGTTTAACATTGAAGACAGTCATGTATTTAAAGCTGATCTCACTTTTATTGAAAGATATTAATCAAAAAGTGAGTGCGAATTCATTGACACAATTATAGAATTTGACAGAACAGTCAAAACAGTCAAAAGAAAAACAACAAGAATTTGTCGCAAAAGTCTATTGACAACAACAAAGTAGTCAATAATTCAATCAAAAACAAAGAGCCATGACTTTAATTAGTTTAGCTAGGTCACATTATGTCTATCAAATCTTATAATTAATTGAATTCCAATATTTTTTTACGCACGACACCCAACAGACGACAGACTTATTGTTCTGTAAAACAAGTAAGTAATGGAATTACAAGGAATTGCAATTACAAGGAATTACAAGGAATTGCCATTTTTTATATATTTGAGTTTTGAAAATACAATTAAACCTCTGATTTATAAAAACCTGAATAAATATTTTGCACAATCCATGAATAGAAATGACAACTTTTTGCACAATTTAATTGTTTGAATTACAATAAACTTGTTCAAGGACGTAATAAATGCAAGATGCTTTAATTGTATTCAGATTAAATTCACGAAATTACATGTTGTTTTTAGTCAAGAATTTTTTCTATAACTTACTGTCGCACTAATTAACACTAGAGTATATATAAGGCCTTGCACATCCCATCTTTATGATGACACCAAGAATAGATAAGAAGTTTATTTTCAAACTAATGTCAACAATAGGTTTGTTAACTCAATACTGTTTCTATCGTTATTAGATTTCTAGGAAAATGTTTATTCAGATCTTATTTACTCTGAAATTATTTCAATCAAAAGTCAATATTTAATAAGTTATCGGTTTTTCATTTCAATTATGAAATATTTTTGGAAAAGGAGTGACTCTTTGATAATACAAATGAAATATAAGCTGCTTTTCAATTGAATGATAAAACAATATTTTATATCATTAGTATAATAAGATTTTATTAAAAATACAAATAAAGTTTTGATTAATTGCATAAATAGTTATATAAACAAAAATATATACCAAAAAAATGGTAAATAAAATTCCAGTTTCATGTCATTTGACTGAAAACTGTATATTTCGGTCAAAATGTTTTCATATGAATAACTAATTGTATTCATAAATCATATTTTAAAATAAGATTTTTGGTTCAAATTAAGAATAATGAATAGTGTTTTCAGTCAAAACTAAAAATAATTCATTGATTCGTTTTTCAAGAAAAGGGAACTTTTTATGAATATTTCAAATCTAAACAAAACTAATCCTTTGGTTTACTTTATAAAAACGATTCATAAAAATTCAAATTCAAATGAGTTATTGAGAAGACGTTCACAAATGACTGAATAATAAAATAAAAATTTATTTAAGATTTTTTTTGCTTCTTATAAACACATCAGACAATAGATAAAAGGTATGGAATAATGGCTTTTCTGAGATTTATGTCACACTCCTATGGGTTTAAAAAAAGACTTTTCAATAGGAAAATACCATTTCGAAGGCTTTCCCAGAAATTACTGTATATTAAAGATTAAATTTGAAATAAATATAAACTCTTTTCAATAATTCACATCAATTTGGGAAGAAATTACAGTATAGGTTGTGATTGCAATAAATCAGCCGGGAATTTAACAAGGTCGATCCCAAAGAAAATTACACCCAAAATATATATATTTGCAAAATGAATATGGTAATATTAATCGAACCTTTGACTCGCTTAATTATCTAACCTGGGGTATGAATGAGGCGGAAAAGGACTGTTTTCAAAGTGGTGGTCCTACTGTACTGATGGGGAGGCCTCACCACCTGTGAGATCAATTGAACAACTCTTATACATTCAATACAGTGATTGTCTGTCAATGGAAATGATTGAATGATAGTTAAAGTCATTGTACTGTTTGTGTGCCGACTGTTCAACAACTCATTTGAAAATATTTTTTATGCAAATTTGAAGTCATTTTTCTGCTGAACGCTATCCCAAAGCTCAGGCCTAAGACCTGATTGAAAAGAAAAAAGTTTATTCAAATTAGTTTGAAAAGTCATTTATGGATTCAAAAGGATTCCCATCTCAACAAAAGAGCTAATTGACAGGATGGCGACAACCTAGCTCAATCACCCTCTGGATACTGGAAAAGGGTTCCATTAATTGAATGACAGAATAACTCAATCTTATGACTCTTATTGTGAATAATAGGCATTGATTTGCATTTAAATGATTAAAATAACTCTAATGTCGTAATAAATTTCAAACATTTTTTTCAAATCATTTGATAAACATTTGGTCTTAACTGCAATCGACTACCGGTTTATCTGATTCTCTAAAAAAGAAGTTTTATTAGCATTTTATTCGACTCACAGTTAATCTCAATTCTTGATCAAAGTTTCGCTAATTTTAATTAATGTCTTTATATTTGAATATTTGGATTATTTATCGATTGGTTGGTATGAGTCCTGAACCTGAGGCCCAACGACCGACCGTCGCATCAATCAAAAGGGGTTGAGTTAAATGAAAAATAAAATGAAAAAAAATATTTCGATTCTATGATCAATGTCATTTTTATCGACAATCATTCATCATTTGTATAAACTCTAGAATCCATTTAAATATGAATTGAATTTATTTTTAATAAACTCCGAAAAACTCTTTTAAAATGAAAACCAAATAAAATATCAAAAAGTTTTCCGAAAAATAAAAAATATTATATAATTATATATTAGAATATATTTATATAAATTATATAACAATTTTGAGTAAAACTATTGATTAATTGAAACTATCGTAATATGTAAGTGCCTTAAAGTATTAAATTAAACTTATTTTCAATTGGAAAGGCATAACAATTAGCTTCAATCCACACCTGGTTTTTTATGAGCCGGTTCGTCCCCAGTTGTTGACCCGTCGTCTCACTAATTATTTTTCAATAAATTAATCGGAAAAACAACACAAATTTGAAGCAAAACTTTTGGGACTAATTATTTAAAATTCAAATTATTTGGTCCTCAATGAGAGAGAGAACTGGCATTTGGTTCTCATTATGTTTTTCTCACACGAAATGTCTGTTCAAAGCATTTAATGCATAATTAATTTGTTGATTGATTTTTCTGGGGCTCAAATTCACGAGAAAATATTGGATAATAAACAAAACACAATAAAATTGAGTTCAAGAGATATTATAAGTATTGATATTCTGTAATAACTGCTATTATTGGGAATAATCTCTTGTTTTTCAAGAAGTGTTAAATTGTTTTTCAAGTGTTCAGCGAAACAACAGATCAATAAAAAATCATTTTGAAATTCCGTGTAATTCACATAACATATAGAAAAACTTCTTTTGACGAGTATTCAGACTTACCTGTCCTTTACCTGAGCCCTTCAAATATCGTATTTCATTATCGTATTTCAAATTCAAACTCAGATAACGAATATTTCACTGAAAAGTCATTTAGTCTTAGTTTTTGAAATACACTTATATTTTATCAGAAAAATATGAATTCGATTGTAAGGCCTTTTCCTAAACAAAAATCATGATATGATTTATAATAAGACAGTAATAGTCATGAAATATTCATTTCATACTTTTATTTGTTTTTTGCTTTAATCAAATTCATATCAATTGTTTGGAGAAAGAGAAGTAAATGAACTCTTGGCTCAACTCATACCTATCACATCTCTGGAATTTGTCGCTAAACTCACATTACTTTAAGTGTAAACCCTTTGGTTCGGTCAGAAAGTGATAAACACTTTTTATTACTCAATATTTTATTACTGTTTACAAATTGATTATAACTTTTTATTTGAAATATTTTTAAGTGTTTTATCATTTTATCGCATGATTTCGCACAGAATTGAATTATATTCTAATTTTCATTAATATATAAATTCCTGGATATATATGAATAAAATCAAGGATTGGTTGGAATGAAAAAACGAAATTATTCTGAATTATTCAGAGCTCTCACAAAATTAATTGAATATTCATTCAAATAAAATGCTTTTTCTTGTATTTGAGTTATTTTTGATTATATCAATCATTTGTTTATTAGTATGCTTTTCAAACTCATTAATGAAAGTCGTTCGTCTTCCTGGCAATTCAATTGACATTGATCATTTGATAATAATCCTCATTCTGTCCAAATAAGATTCCAAGTGTTTCAGTTGGAAAAAAATAATTGGCTAGTTCATTTTCAGTCAATTATACTTGAATTGTCGATTTTTGAGAGACTTCCCACTGATTTCCTTTCAAAACGAAAATAATCTCAACCTTCAAATTGAGCCATAATTCTAATAAAATGTTTTCAGTGAAATATATGTTTTCATAACATTTGTTGTGCCAACAATTAGTAATCTATTTGCAATCTAGCACATTCAAACACATATTGACTATCTGTTTGATTAGTTGAAATATTAAATTCACGTAATATTAATCATATCTAATGTAATTTTATTCTAATTTTTAGTAAATCGGGTTTTAGTGATAACCAAAATCCTTGTTTTTTACTAGATCGTTTAAATTTTGAATTTTAATAAACTTTTTGATACCAAAAAAGGTATGAATTGACGTTTCTTTGATTCAAACTTTTATCAAATTTTTGTCAAAATATTTCTTAAAAACATCGAAACAAACGATCTCTGAATATATGAACTCAGATATGATTTGTGTTAAAAACATTCCTCTTCTTAAATGATTTATCAATAGTTAGTAATTATAAGTTAAAACATCAACTGTTGTATAGCGATAGGAGAGTAGGCTTTTAAATAGGTTTTCCACTTAACTTATTAGTCCATTAATTTCTATTTATATCGATTCGGATTGAAATGAAAAATAATTTTTGAAAACGTTTTTATCGGACCATCGAAGAAGAAAATCGATTTGATTTATGATTTGAAACGAATTTTATATTAAAACTGATTAAAAAATTTTATAATTTGATTGAAAAATCCAGGAAAAAATTGTCGTTAAGTCTGAATTTCATCGAGTAATTGACCAAAATTTGAACAAATTATTTAATCATATTTTTCTAATGAATTTAAGAAAATATTTCATTTAATATCTGACCCAAAGCTATGCCAAACATTTCGCACAGATTTTGATCGAATATAAAGTATTTTGTGTGAAAAGTCTCTAAACTTATGCCACAATTATCCATCAATTTTTTACCACCAATACAATAGACATTCAGAAGTTATCTCCGATTTATTCATTGATTGCAAGACACAAAACAAGATATATTATCCATAAATAAGTTTTGGGCGTTTTATATATCATTTTTTCTTCAAAGAAAATACTCAATGAATAGGCGATTGAAATAACAGTCAAAGACTTGACTATAATAGAGACAAACGCTTTTGTGTTGCCATAGTTTGTGGCAAATATTGAATAATAGATAAATAATTTTAGACTCAATTATTAGTAAAAATCGCTTCAAATGTCCAGATGTTTATCTTCATTGCCCTAAAGTGTTGTCAAATTATAATTACATTCATAATAACCAAAAACCTGAGAATTTTTAACTAACGACAAGTTTATTGAGAGAATGAGTGAAGACTTCAAATAAGAGCTTATCATTAGATCAGTCGCTGAACAGTCCTTTGAGTCGATTAATTGTTTCGAGTTTTGTAAACGAAATACTATTCATAAGTCAAAACTTTGAGATCAAAAGAAAAAACTTTATATTTAAGTATTGATAAATAGCTGCAAACCCCTGACCCCAGAGATGTATTTCCAGAGTCATTATTCGTTTGGAAAGTCTATGACTGAATTCATATGAATTTTAAGGATATTTACAATCAGAGTATTAACTGATTATTTGTTTGGAAAGCTATTCAATAATATTCTTGTATTTCATCCAAACGTTTAGGCTTTCATTTTTTGCGAGACATTGAAAGAGAGAGAACCGGTCTTTGGAGTCGGTTTGCAATAAATTATGAACACAACTGCATATCAGAGTCTTGAGAAACGATGACCTTATTCTCAATCTGTGGCTCTCTTTCCTTCTCTTACTCGCCATCACTTGAGTCGGAGTTACCTCACAGTCAGTCACTATCCATAGGACGTATCGCCCAAATCGACAGCACCTGTACTGTTGGAGGAGCTGAGCGCCGAAAAGTGTGTTTCGTGTTTTTGCCAGTGCTCTGTGTTTTAAGAAAAAACTCTGTGAGAGGAAAGTTAGTGTAAATTAGTTGCGCACACCTTTAGGAAGAAAACTCAACGAAATAATTGTCTATTTCTCTAATATTTTGAGTGCCTCTAAAGAAAAAGGTTTTGTTTCACCTCTTCTTAAGACAAAAGTCGACAATTTTTTCCGTTTTTAAAAAAACTAATCAATTTTGAAGTGATTTGTGGATAAAACGGGAGAAAAATGCCAAAAGTTTTAGTGTTTGTAATACTTGTGTTTCATTTTGTTTTTGTTATTGATTCACATCATGTAAGTCAACATCTCTTTTGAAAAAGAAAATTTCAAAATGAAATTCATTATAATTACTGTATTTTTGTTCGACATCTAAAATCTAATCTAAAATCGATGAGTGGCTTCACATTCATATAAATTGCTAGATTAAATTATTTGTATTGCAATTTGTTTTTTTCACGCAAACCAATACTAAATTACAGATAATTTCTTTAATACTAAACTTTTAATTGCAGTAATAATTATATTAATTTCATTAGAGATGAGATAAAATGGTATCGATTTTCAAATCAATACATTAAACGCTATATAACCGACACATCAATCACTAAATTAATTATTTGTTTCGGTTTTTAGGAAAAACAATTTTATCTCTACTTTTATTACAGTTCTTCGGAATCCTTCCGAAAATTCAAAGGATTTACTTTTTTTTATGAAAACTTTAATTAAATTTTACTGTTTTTGAAAATACACTCATTTTTAGTATTTTTTTTGTGATTAGACAACAAACCGAGTGTCAGTCTATTACGAGTCAATATGTCCGGACAGTCGGCGCTTTATTATTAACCAATTAGTGCCGACTTATGATAAGTTGAGTCAATACATTGACATCGATTTGATTCCTTACGGCAACGCAAACGTCAGTTACCCGAACCACGACTTCAAGCCATACTTCCAGTGCCAACACGGGCCCGACGAGTGCTATGGTAACAAAGCCCAGGCCTGTGTCATCGATATAACCAAGAGCACTAAGCCATCCCTAAACTACGTTAAATGTATGTTCGCTGCAGACAATTGGAGGCAAACGACTATAACTGCAGAAAAGGTTTGCAAAACAACAACAATATTCTTGTTTTCAACGACAGATACCTTTAAACACATGAATGACTCTTCTGTTAGACTCTTAGCTATACTTCTATTTATGTAATAACTTATCGGCTATTCTTCCCATTGAAAACATACCGTTCCGTTCATTCAGTTCATTGGCTTTTGATCGCTAATATAGTAAAGCAAATAAAATGCGTTAAATAAATACTCTTTTTATTACTTTTTTGAGCCAAACGTTTAGTGAAGAACTTCGACTCCAACTCCTCTGTTGTTGAGTTTCTAACCAAATGAGAAACCATTGGTTTTGCACTTCAGCTAAAAATGAGACTTTTCTCACTCTTAGCACCAAATGATAGATATGTTTATTGTTTTCGCAGACAAACAAACAAAAAGCGTAACTCATATTCGCATTTGAAATCTTAACCAAATGATTGATGAGACAAATGTTGAAAAGTTTTTCAATATTTTTCTTATTTATAACATAAAAGTGAGAATTCATTTCAAAAGAGAAGTGTATTGAGTGTATGAGTGATATGTTTCATAAGAAAAAAAATTGCTTAATATTCATACGAATGACATTTAACGGTATTTCTGAAATTTCAATAAATTTAAGGCAAAAGTCCATCAAATTTTGCAATTTTGCAATTTTTCCAGACATTAATTCTTTAATTTTATTAAACTCTTATATATAAAACTGATTGGAAATCTATATTTTTTTTATCGCTTTCCTCGCCATTGAATTTAATTAATTCGTAGCCAAGAGCCAAGTGTTTGAGTAGAAAGCAGAGAATATCTTATATATTCAGTGCTCTCTATACCTTATATGCAGACCTGGCTCATGTGACTCGTATTGAAGAATATATAATAAGTTGTTGTCATTTGAAAAATCAAATCCTTATTAAATATACGAAACCTGTATATAAGTGATAGCTTTGGTTCTTAGATGAGTATAACTTCGCAGAAAATTATCGCAAAATATCGCTTCGAGTTTGAATTGATATCACAAATGAGAAGTCGTCTCAAGACTACATCAATAGGAAAATATCAAAACATTTTTTGGTATTATTTCTGTGTATTCTCTTATCTCTACAGGAATTTTGAATTCAATTTATTAATGCATTTTTGAATCAAATAAATCAATATTTTTTTATCATATGATTTAAAGCAGTTTAAAATGGATATGATTTATATAACGCTTATATAAATTACAAATTATTTTTAAAATTCATTTATTATTTTCGGAGCAAAAATCAGTCAATTTTTTTTGTAATGATTTAAGATTTTTCAAAATTTTAACGAAGAAATAATTTGTCTGAAAATCAATTAAACACTTGAAATGATTATAATTGAGTTTTAAGTTCTCTTCTGACGGCTTAACACGAATTCAATTTGAATTAAGTTCACAATTCTTAACAAAACTCATGGATTTTGACGTTTACTGAACTAATAATTCTGTCTAAAGGTCTGAAACCAAAAGGAATTATATATTATTTTTTTCCGATAAATTTTGGGCTGAATTTCAAGTTCAAGAACTTTATTTCAAAAGAGAAATACCATTTTTATGGACATGACTGGCAATAAACTTCTTTAGACTTGTTTTTGTGTCGACACACCACAAGACCTCTCGCTTTTTCAGACCAACAGATTCCCAGCGCCTGTTTTACACACGTTTATAACGTTTAAGAGATTGCGATCAATACCCGGCAAAAACTGAGATTAAAAAATTTGTTGAGTTTTTTACATCAATTCTCATCACTTTATCCAAACATATGCGAAGAATTGGGACTAAAATTTTTTAAGTGCAGTGTTTAACAGTCCATTACTCCGATACTGTTTTGTGTTTTTGATTATCGATAAAAGTATTGGAATTTTTTTTTCTGATAACAAACAAAATTTATTTTCATTTTAAGTTAATTTGTCTTCAATTTAATCAATTCTTCTGATGGTTAAGAGAACAGACAGTCAGACAGACGAACAAAAAATTGATTAATTTATGATTGAATCGAAAGCACAGTATATAAGGTAGAGTACGAACTGACGCCCAAATAAATCGATGTTTCAAAGACTTGAATGAAAATTAAGAGAAGAAAAACAAAATAGAAATTCTCGTCTATATTACCAAATCATAGATAACTTTCATAGAGTTATATAATATTATACTTATTATACAGTGTTTTATCTTTAATATAATAGAGTCATTGATTCCGGTCTTGAATTATATGTCTTTTGTTTGGACTAATATTTGATATTCTCTTCAGTTTTTGTCTTATTTTCCATTGAAATACTTTATTCAGTGATAAATATAATTTAAAATTGTTTTTGTCTTAAACCTCAAATCCACCCAAAAGTTAATTTTATTAAAACTTGATTTCGCCTTCAAGTTCGTAGTAATATCTACCCTTTAATGCTCTCTCCCTCTTCTCCTCTATCTTTACATCAAATATGTGTTTCACAATATTCATAGCAAAAAGTCCGTTGACTTTGAATTATGTATTTTTCAATATTATCTAAATTGTGATGAGATTTCTCCATTACTCTCTCTCTCTCTCTCTCTCTCTCTCTCTCTCTCTCTCTCTCCTCTCAGGAAGAATGCCATTCGAAACAAAACCACAGCTTTTGAGAGCAATTATTCTTTTTTATACTCCAGTCGTGAAGATATTGGGCTTAAATTCGTTTCAGAGCTATAAATGAATTAATATTTGTGTAATGATTGTTAGGTATAGAATCAAAGTGATCAAGATTATATTTTTTGTTCAATTTTTCTTATTTTCTTCAAACAAGTAGTAATTTTTATTAAAGGGAAGATCCCTTTTAAAAGACTTAGAGTAAAGACACTATAATTTAGTTCCTAACCGTAAAAATCGTGAGTGACTTTCAATGCTGACCCCTTCTCGATGGAAGTGCACCACAAGATCCCAAAGTTGACTCTCCTGTGGCTCTCTTGTTATACTAGTGTTTGGCTCTGACTATTATAGTCTCAACAGAAACCTAAGACTAAAGACTTTTGAAAATATTTTGGTTTAAGACTTTTGAAATGTTTTTCAGTTGTTCCTCAAATCAGGTAATATAGAGAGAAGAGTGAGTGGGAAGTAGCAAATGAGTCGAAATGACGGCTCAGGCAGTCATTGCTTTCTTAATTTTCTTCTCAAACTTTCAGAAGAAAAATATCAAAAAATTTTTTGTTTATCTTAATTTCAAGACTTAATGGTAGCAAAAAATTAAGTTAAGTTTGAATTTTGTTAAACAACTTTTATTTTTCTCCTCTCCTTTCCCTTGGGTTTGAGTGGACACATCCCACATCAAAATATTTTCTTTTGAATTAAATGCATTGAATACCTGTGCCGGTACTTCAGCCCATTGTACTGCCAGTGCTATCGATGTCAACGAAAAAATTTCAAGAAGTGATGAACTGATGAGCGCTTCTAATAATGATTCTGTTGTTTGTTTTGCTAATAGTTTTTCTTTATTGTTAACAAGAATTTTATTCAACAAAAAAATTAATTTTATTCTTCAAATACAATGAATTGTAGGAAAGGCTCATATTTCCAGTGTTTCGTTAATAAATTTTTCGCATAAAATTAAACCCAAAGTAATTAAAAACGATTTTTTCAAAAACCCAAAGAGTCTTAAAATCTCAACAAAAATCCTGCCTTTGAATCAAGAGATGAGTTTCAGGGCTTTCGTATACCTTTTAGTATACCTTTTAGTATACCTCTGTTCTCAAACCTATTGAATAATTCTCTAATTATTTTTATTAACTAATTAATGGCCGGGACTTCCAGTTAAAGATCAGTTAAAGATCTAATTTTTTGTTTCCAATTATTTTAAAAGTGTTTTAATGATATTTTAAATTAATTTACAATTTTTAGGTCTTTTTAAAATAGAAATTAATTAATTATATAACTATTTGTCCCGAAAGCAAACGAAGTGCGTCTATAATGGTGTCAAAGTCTCACTTAATTATACTAATATCTAATAATAATAAACTTATTTACTCCTCATTTCTTGAAAACCATTGAAATGAAGTATTTTTATGAACACATATTTCGGTAAAAAAGTGTCAAAAAATTATACTTTAGTTTAGATAATGATTTTATGTCATAATTCAGGTCAATGTCTTTCGATGGGAAAAATACTTAATTATATTAACACTATTTCATTGAAATGATATATTTATAAACTTATGATTACTATAATTCTCGACAAAAATCTATGAATTCTATTGATTATTGACTTTACGACCGTTTCTGTTAGTGCGCCGATAGTATCCCTGGACTGAACTGGACTCAAATCAAAGATTGTATTGATGGCCCTCAAGGAGACCGACTAATGGTATCCTATTCGCACAGAACATTCAATTTGGATCCGACTCACAAATTTATACCCTGGATACTAATCGACGGAACGCATTCAGAGGAAATACAGAGCAGTTCTCTGAAAAATCTGATGAGTTATCTGTGCACAACCTATCACAGCGCTCACGTATGATATAATCCTTGCCATAATGTTTTTTATACCTTTCCCTTCCAGTCAATCGAGACTTTAGTACTTCTGAGCTCTGAATTCAATAATTTTTCATTCAATCGATTCTTTCCTCAAATCTGTTTCTCCGCGTGATTTGAAAATCCATTAAATCTTAAATCTTTTCATTGAATTCATTGAAAATCTTTTCCTTTTTTGATAATTATTATGAAATCAATCAATAATTTAATTTAATTTTGTTTTGAATTTTAATTTATAGGAACCAAAGCTATCGGAATGTAGTGAAAAGACGCTTCAAAGTGTTCAAAGTCAATTCAACTCATCATTCAACATTCAAATTAGTTTTTCACTTTTAATTTTATCTCTAATTATAAGAATATTTCATTGAAGACTCCATTTTCACATTGAAATCAAATGAAATGTTAAATAAAAACAACAAAATTAGCTAAAAATAACTAAAATAAAAATAAAATATTTAATTCATTGGAAGTAATTTGTCCTTGTATCTCTCCAATTCAAACTACCAATTCATTGCCATTTCTGTTGAAATTTGAATTTGTAATGATTGTAATAGTAATTGTAATTGTAATTGTACTTGACAATTTACAAAAATAAGTTGTTTTCCAAGACTGATCTTGCAATTTGTTTTGTCTGAATATCATTGGATACACGAGTTTTCTCTTAACTCTCTCTAATATTTGCATTTATTTAATGTTATTTCAAAAGCTTTTGTAAATAATGTTGTTTTCAATCGACTGACTCTTTATTATTCTCAGATCTAAAAAAGAAATCGCTTTTTGTATGTATTCAAGAGATGTATTCAAATTGAAAAATAAAATTTAAATTATATTTAATTTTGATGTGAAGTTTAAAAAAAACTTTTTCCCGTCAATCGTTTCAATCAAAACATTTGTATTTCAATAAACATTCCGTACATTGAATTGTAAGGAAAAACAATTTGCAATCAAATTGTCTTTTAATGCATTTTTTCTGTTCACCTGAAAGAGTAGTTTAGATATTATTCAGATTTATTTGGTCTATCAAAATGCGGAGCAATTTAATGACTCTTTTATTTTCATGGATTAAATAATTTTGTTTTGATGTCATTTCTCTGATGGCTATCGAAAAGGAGAGGAAAGGAATTTTAAACTCATTTCCTTAATTCGGATAATAATTGTATTTAAGTTAATGTAAATCAGTTATACATTTGGAAAACATTTCACTTTTTCACTTAACTTCAATCTCTTATTGCATTTAAATTGATTTTAATTTTTTATTTATTTTTATTTATCACTGCCTTTGAGTAATAGTCGAAGAGTTCACTCGAAATAATTCAAATTAGCCTTCAATTTGACTAAAGGAAAGGAAAGGTAAAAAAAATATTGATTTTCCTCATCAATCAAAACAGTCGTCGAATGATCTCATATTTAAAGTGTTTATGCAATCAATTCAATCAATTTCTCGGAACAGAAAAATTTTGTGCAAAAATTCGCTGAATTTTCATTAAACTTATTGATCGATAATCGGATAATTAGTTTTTATAAGTTTTTCTTAAATGATATGAAATTCGCATTAAATTATGATTTCATGAAAAGCATCAAAAATTTGGAGTCAAAACCAATTTATGCCCAATTCTAAAAAAGATAGATTATCAAGGTTGATTATCTAAATTATTAAACGAGTTACTTCCTCTTTGCAACTGAGCTTCAGATGAAACTCAATTTTGTCATATTTTGTTGTTTGACATAATCTGTTGAGCACTTCATGTCATATGAGTTTGAGACCAATTCTGTGCCAATGAATCAAAATTAATATTTACTGAATTTGTTCATAAAATTTATTGCAAGATATTGCAAGATCTCAATAAATGATAAAAACAAAATATTTTGGCTATCGCTTAACTAAAACATGACTGTCCAATGAGCCCATCATTACTGACAATATACAGGTTCGGCTGTAGATAAAAATTGGAAGCACTTCACGGACGGACTGTTCAGTATTCAGATGTTGTTTAAGTAATAATAAGTAATTCCGAAGAAAAGAGTTCTGAGAAAAAAAATATTTGACTTCTGATTAAATTTCTAATGAATATCAGGACATATGTAGGGATGACATGAAATCCCTCTTCAAAACCCGGAATAACAGACAAAAGAGTTGTGGTTTTAATACTAATTGGAGTTAATTCGCAATTTTATGTTAATTAACAAAAAAAAGGTTTAAAATTTTTTTGGTGTTAATGAACTTAATGTTGAAGTTTAGAGCCTAAGACATAATTACCTTCGATGAGATTTCCTTGATTAGTTTAAAAATTTTGCTAAAATTCTTTATTTCTTCACAACTTATACACCACTTATATCTCAGATATTTTTTTAAAAAAATATTTATCATTGAAATCGAGACTCGTTTTGAAAGATTTATTCCTTCTTTGGTTTAATGATTGAAAAACATTCAGAACATTCACATCATTTTGTTGTATATCAAGATAATTATGACCTAAGAGTGGGCACTAATGGTCTTTATCTTCTATTATTCACAATTAAGTTATATTCAAATCCAGATCTGAGTTACAGTTTATTGGAATAATAGTTCCTATGATATCATATCTCACACCCAGTAGTGAACATGAAGTCGGCCCTTATTGAGACCCCACTCATCGTATGATCCGCTCCAGTAATGATCATTAAACTGATAGACAAACAGCGACCACAGAGGATGTGCCCGAAAACAAAACCATTACGAAGTGATTCAACCAATTATTCAAATGAAAGCGGTTTTCGATCATTAAAACGAAATCAATAAAAAATTTCTCGAATCCAATGAATAATTCAAAACAAAAGCGAGTGCTCTCAGGAACCGAGTGCTGGCCTTATAATTAAATTACTCAGACATATAAACTTTTACCAAAACTTAAAATAGTCGTTACATAACATGAATTAGCCTTACATTAAATTTTATTCGCCTGACTATGGAAACCAAGGGGTTGTCCTCCGCTTGATTACCTTGCTCAATGCTTTAAATTGCTTAATAAAAGTTCAGTGACGGCTCACGTAATCCGATTAAAGAGTAAAAATGAGCTTGATCCTCTCTCAATACATTTATATGGGCAATAAAAACAAGAATTACACTAATATTCTCTCAAAAGTCACTTTTAATTTATTGAAGAAATTAATGATAACACGAATCGTGATCTCAAGCGTATAGAAAGTTGAATCACAAATAACAGACTCTTTTTTCATATAATTTTTATTTCTTTTTATTTTTCATTTTTATTCAAAACATTAATGAAAAAAAATTTATTTAATTTAAAATTTTTATTTAAGTTGTAAAACACGACTATAACAGTAAAAATTTATTTTTCAATTCTTCTCTAAAACTCGGTTTTCATTACATAAGTAATTGAATTCAAAGGGCAACAGGTCTTAGAAATTGAGCGAAACCTTTATATCAATGCAAATATAATTACTTATCTGACGGATAATTATTGTTCTGGTTTACTAATAGCCAGTCTGGCGAACAATAGTGTCATATCATTAGCCGTTCCCATAAATAATTTATAGGATTCAGTCATCCTTTAAGAATGTTTGGGAAATGTTTTACATCTGGGAGTGACTCAAAAAAACATAAATTTCAGTTCAGTTCAGTTATTAAAGGTTTTTGTGATTTGGAAGTACTACCAGTGCTTTTCAAACCTGTAATTATAGATAATATTCATTAGTTTTTAGATAACTTCGGATATCATATCAATTAATTTGTATTTCAATACGAAATCAAACAAATATTTAATTAGAGGTAAAAATGTGTTTATTAAGTGAAACTCCCACTCAATTGAATGAGATTCAGATCAAAACTTACGTTGAATTTTGATTATAACTTCAGGTCTTATAATCTATCGGCTAATCATATGCTGAGCGAAAATCAACTTTTGAATAGATATTCAAAATATGTTTTGATGAGTACGGAATGTCAGGAACGGGATGTTAAATGAAATGATTGGGTTATCTTTTGTTGTGATTTAAATGCCATAAAACATATTTGTTATCATAATTGGGTCTTTGAAATGGAGAGGAATCCCTTTCGTTTGCGACGATATCGCGACCGAAATCTCTTTGTGTGGACTGTTGTCTGTCAACATCTGCCACTTTATTGTCCATCGCTCGGGTGTCCATCGCTCGGGTGGATAGCAATAGAATAAGACCTCTTTTGCCAAAACGGGGCGGCTTTCGGCCGGGTTTGTCGTTGAGTTCGGGTATTACCGATCTCTCATCTCTTACCACATTTTCCGACTCGAAGTCACATAAAATTAAATTATAACAAATAGTTATCACAAATATTTTCGCAAAAACACTGAGTTTTTCATTCATTTTGAGAGAAATAATGAAAATTTGTTTCATAAGAGATATTGAGATAACATCTGAAACATTAAGAATACGAATGAATTGTTTGACAAAAGCTCTCATTCCTTATATCTATTTTTAATAACGTTTGTGTAAACACAGTATTAGTATTAAAGACTATTTTTAAGGCAAATAATGATCCAATTTATTAATTATTTATAGTACTTCATGACTATTAACGATAATAATTTTAATTAAGTAAATAATCAATTAAAGAAATTTTGTGACGTTTATGTCATTCCTAATGAAAATAATCGTCAATTCGTTTGTTTTTTAATTTTAATCGATATTTTTGGACTCATTTGATGTCATATTTAAGTAAATTCTGGAATATTTCAATCAAACTCTGATGTCATCAAAATTATATCTAAATTACTGGAAATTCACTGAAAAACAAAAAATTTATTCTGTTTTTCACATATTTTTAATCTTAAAATTTAAAAGTGTTTTATGGCAAAAGACTGGCAAAAGACTAGACATTGAATTGTTTGGCAATACTATCGATAATATCTTAATCCGAGACATAAAAGACAAGAAAATCAAAGTCTTAAACGTTTGACTCTAAACGCTATTAACGTTATATAATAAGTTCAATGACTCGAACCCAAAAAACTTGTACTCAAACTAAACTCAAACCCAATTCAATGCGATTCTCAGATTTCTGTTCAATAGTTTTGTTTGATTTGTTTTTCTTCTCTTTTGAACCCTTTGTTGAGTTAGAGTTGAGTTGCAATTCGTGTCACAAAACTGTAGATTAGTTATCGAATCAAAAGAAAAGAAAAATAAATAAATTATATAATTATTTGTTTTAAGGATTTTCATGAATTTTGTGTATTTTTTGAGGTTTTAACCAAAAATTCTAAGACTTTTTTCAAACAATATTTTTGAAACTCAAGGTTTCCTATGCTTTTGAATCAATAAAATTGGCAAGCTCGTTTAATGATCCTCAAACATCATCGGATAAATTAGCCAGAGATCAATTCTTGACCCTTTTTCACACATTTAGTGCAAAATTCAATGTATTTCCTGCATGAAATGGGGGACGGGTTAACTTTTTTACTTACAAGAATCAATTAGAAAACATTTAACTATAATATAATGTTTTTTGAATTGAGTAGTAAATTGATCAGACTAAATTACTTGAAATCAAAGTGATGTCGTTTTTATTGAAATTTATTATTGAATGTCTGATCCATTGGAAAGACTACTGAAAAATATTCTCCAATTTGTGATCATTAGATACACAAACACTTGTGGTTTGAATGAAAAATTCAATTTGAATGACAGTTTCACTATTACTTGTATTTCAGGAATGAATTCAATTTAAATAAATTGTCATTATTTTTGGTTTTTATGTTTCTATCAATTGAAGGGAAAAAAGAGAAAATACTTATCCTTTGAGTTTCAAAAATATACTTTCATTAAAACATTTAATACGGAAATTATTTCTTGGGATGAAATCAATATATTGAACAAAATTTTGTGAAGTCATTGGACTTCATGAGAGATATGTCTTAAAATAAAAGTCAAAAGAAGTCAATACTTTGAAGTTTAGATCATTGAAAAAAATGAATCAAATTTCAAAAGACTTATTAAAAATGTTTAAAAAACTTTAGTGAAGTTAATCAATAGCTTGGGTACCTGTGCTCGCAATGATTGGTCTCGAATATTGAATGCCATATAATTGGTAAATGTTTTGTGATTTTGTTGAGTGAAATGTTAAGTGAAATATGATTTTATTAAAAATAAAACTTATTTTAGAGTCAAATAAAGTCAATATTTATTTCTAATTTCATTTGGGAGAGGAAATAGTGAAGACATTTGTGTTATGAACTCATTAATGAGAATTTGATACCAACTTATGTCTATTGAAACCATAAGTGTTGGTAATGTCTTTCAATATCAGTTATCCTTCGAAACCATTTATAAAATAAACATTTGATAAGAAATTTTGTTATATTTTTTTTGCCGACACCTATTAGTTGTGTCTTTTTTGTCGATTATTTTCATTAAAATTAAATGAAAATCATTTAAATTATTCGAATGAATGTTAAGAACTTGTGTCTACCGGTGCCGATGACAGAGCAATGAGTGCTAAACAATTTCATTGCTATAAAATATTTGTCAGTAATTTGTTATTATTTTTTTTAAATTTATTGACAAAATCAGTGGACAGTTATCAATACATCCCTCGCATAGATTTGGGTGAAGTAGATCTCAACCATTACCCCAAATGTGATCAACAGTTGACTCCTCACAGAATCAAATGTGAAATACATTACAGGAATTCTGTGAACCAAACCATTAGAAGTCACAACAATAACATGAGGACAGAATCTGTGAGACGGGCCACTTGTTGTGGAGTCTGGAGAGCCAGAGACTGTGTGGCCAACGCTGCCCTTGACATCAGGGACTGTGGGGTAGTTGTGGCCACACTTTACCGCAATTTACCGACAAATAAAGAAATCAAAGAAGAAGTGGCGGACATGTGTTCAGAATATGATGAAAGTGCGCCCATTTGTAGCAATGGTTTAATTATTTTGACATCAATTTGGAACCTTTTCTTCTTATTTATGATCAGAACTATTATATATTAAAAAATAATTTATATATTTTTATTTGAATCACAATTTTATTAATAATTATTACAATTATTTGCCTCAAAATCAATGACTTTTTAAATTACGATAATTTGAAATGATTTCAATAAAATTGAATCACTTTTCTCTGAAATTAGTGTCAAATTCTAAAAGTTATTTTACGTTGTGCTCGATATCCACAATCTTCCTTTTGCTCTGGTTTTTACACTTTACTTCATTTGACTCTTTTTCTGTCATCTCTTTTGTCGGTTTTTGCTGTTGTTTTAGACAAAAGAGTTGATCAAAAAGAGTGGCAGAGAAGGCGAATGTGGAGACAATGGCAAAGATTTGCGATAAATGCGCCAAATTGAACAAAATTGACTCCGAGTCCAGAATAATATGATAATTGCGGTAATGGTCGTGAATCCAAACGATAGACAAACCTAACGCTGAATAATGACTTAAAGTGAATTCATTCAGAAAATTACCCCAAAGAGCAGCTGAACAGAAGAGACCGACAACAGTCATGTGATGTACCACTGGTTTCATGGTATGGTTGCGAAGGATTTCGACCATAATCTCGAGCGTCTCATTGCTGTCCTTTTTCTTGAGACATGTCTTTGGATCGCAAATGTTTGCTTTGCGAGGAGTCGACCACTTGTGACAATAGTATATCATATTTGCCATCAATAGAAAGATTGTCAATAAAATGAAAAGTAATACGAAAGGCTTGAATGTGGCCCAAACCATAAGATTCCAGTCCTCGTTATGAGTTCGGGGAGGTTTGATGAAAGCCAAACGTCTTTTGATTGTCGATCGTCTACTTATTGGCGACACTTTCGACATTTCAATGTCTCAAATATTTCCTAAAAGTATTGAATCTCAGATCAAATCAATTGAAATACAGAAATAATTTGTGAGAACAATCATTAGAAGGCATTCCAGTTAATAGTCTGACAGTTCTGTCGTTGAGTTGTACGGACCGGCACTCTATGTGTTGACTCTTAATACTTAAAAACATATCATTTCGACAAAAATCAATAAATTCAGTAATGATTCTGAAAATAATTTAATTGCTTCAATTTTATTCAATCAAGGTTAACATTGAAATCCATAATTCAAATACATATATATCATGATATGCGGATCAATCATTAATTGAGTGAAATAAAATGGTGAAGAAGTAATGAAGGCAAATGCAAAAATAATTAACTCTTTTCATTTTATAATTAATTCTTATTTCGATTCGATTCCTGTTTTGGTCTCAAAATAAAGTGTGAGAACAGAATCGCCGCCAAAACAGTGAGAATGTGAAGAAAATGACTCAAAATGTAGATAACATTCGGAGCCCTGTTTTCGGTTGAGTCCAACAAATAGTTCCAACGATTGACGACATCGAAGTCATCGTAAATCAGAGAAATGAGAGAAAAGGATGCCATACAGTGAACGGCATAGTAATGGTCACACCAAACACCGAACAACATCGCAATGAAAGGCAACATATGGACCAAAAGATGCAACACTTCCATTCCGATCGCATTAGATATGAGACGATCCCTTTGGGTCTCAGACAACTGATTGGCGTCCAAATTGAAGAGCAATTCTCTAACTGAGTACTTGTCATTCCAGGAGATCCTCTTCGTGGCGATGGCTGTCAGTGCGATCCAAAGGCCAATCGTTGTTATGATAGCAATGGGAATGACAACCTTTGATAGGGTGTGGAGAAAAACCATCCTTTGTTCGCTTCGCAAGACTTCTCTTCAAAATAATTGAAAATGTTTTGTAAATATAATAAACTTTAGTCGAGAGTAGAAAATGAATTCAAAAAATTCATAAAATGATAGCAAAACAGGAGAGGACTCGTCTCTTCTCCAAACCATTAACATTTGAATTGAATGAAAACAATCATTAGAACAGAATTTCAATCAGAAATCAATTGTTTTCTGAAAATTGATTTCTTATTTCCGAAGAATATTCATATTTACCAAAAAAATAAAAAATTGAAATAAATTTTTATTAATCAGTCGTACTCTTCATTTGTAACACCTTATACCTGACCCATCCCTTCAAATAAATGGAAAGAATATCAAATTATTATTTTATTTTATAGAAATGCTTTGAAATCGTCAGTCGTTTTGATTGAGATTAATGTTAAAAATAATTGTTTTGAGAATAATGTTAATCAAGTTTTACATCAATTTTTAAAAATTATCAAAATATTTATGAAATGAATACAAAAAGCGAATCAATTATTAGAAAAAAATGAATAAATAAAAACTTTTTTGATTAATATTTGGTTGAAATTAATTAATTTTATACAAATATTTGAGTTTCGGACAGTTATTCTTCAAGTCGTTGGCGAGTCTTGAATTGATTTCCAATAATTTGATTATTTGTAGTCTTGAGAAACGACTCAAAGCGTATCCCAAAAGATCCAAATCTGATAAATAACTACGAATTTCGATGAATTCAAGATTTGGTAAATACTTATCAATTGGTATCAAATCTTTTGAATTGGTTTTATGGTCTGAGACAGAGATTAAGGTCTGAGACAACAGATTAAGAGTCAAATGAGTCAAACCCTCGAATCCATTGAATATTTTTGGTAAAAACATTTGCTTTCCGTTAAACACTAACTTAATGTTCATTCGTTTCAATTGTTTGAAGGACTTGAGAGCAGACAAACTGTTTGTGAAGTTATTGTCAACAATATTGTGACAATAGATCAGATGAAAGCCAATACTCTTCACTTTTGGGCAGTTTTTGGCCATTTGTTCCAAAGCAGTGCTGATTGGCTCAGGTATCGACTCGTTTGAGATATTTATGCCGTTCTTGATATCAAAATGAACCAAATTTTTGAATTTCGATAAATTATTCAAAATATTTGTCAAAGAATTCAAATTAAAGTCAAAATAATTGAATTTAATTGATATATGAGTCAGTGTTTGGAGTGTTTCCATATATTTCATATCGATTTGTTTCCACTTATAAAATGATATTTTCCTCAATTTCTTCAGATTTGAGTCCAAAAGCTGTGGAGGAGTCCAGTCGTTGACAACATATCCGCCGCCACTCATCGCAGAAATCTTTAGTTCCCTTATTTCTGATCCAAATTTATCGACAAATGATTGAAGTCTTTGTGAGTCGATATCAAAGTCGAAGTAAAAGGCATTCAATTGATGGCAACAATCGATAATCACATCCATTGCTATTATTTTTGAGTTTGTCTTCATTTCTCTCAAATCAATTGATCTGATATTCGGACACTTTTTGAGAATCTTTTTCAGTGTCCGTCGTATTCGTCGCCGACGGATGTGGTGTACGTCTAAGTGATAGTGTCTGTTGAAGATTGTCCTCTGGAACTGTTTGGACACACATTCGAGTCTGAGTTTGTCTTCGAGTGACAAATACTGAAGAATAACTTCAGA
>JAQIXV010000580.1:0-26414 GCA_034700625.1 Tectocepheus velatus
GCATTTTTACCTTGATTCAAGAAATTTTTGGGCTTTCAATAGTGAAAAAGCTTGCAATAGTGAACTGAATTTTGGGCCCTATTATGAAATTTCTCTGTACTCAAAAATTATGAACAATTTGGTCAAACATTTCGCTCAAACGCATCCTATTATAGGCCTCTCCTTTGAGGTTAAAGCGATTTTAAAGAATGAATATTTGCTTTGAAACTCACTTTTATTGGTAAAATTTGTCTAAAAAATTTCAACAAAAAATATAATATTTTCTATTATACTTGATGATCCTTATCAGTAACCTTGCGAACTATAGCTAGAATTTAGTTCAATACTTAAAATAAAGTGTTTCTGCAGATAATGGTCACTCATTATCTGTGGATCAAATAATATAATCTGTCGATAGGTTTCATTAATTATAAATTTATTTGTTTTTTATTAAAATAGAGCGACGGTAGCGAAGAAGAGGTCAATAAATTATTTATAAAATTTAATTTAAAAAGAGTTATGTTTTGAATCAATGGTTAACAAAATTAAATAATAAATGAATGAATGAAACTAAACATATAAATAATTAGATGATAACTTGCAACTGTCCAAGTTTATTTGCTTTTTTGCTTGAATAGAAGGGTATTGAAAATTGAGTTTTTCTTATTGATGAGCTCTTTAGGTGACCCAACCTCTGCTATGAGACCTTTATCGACGACAATAATCTTATCGTAGTTTAAAATGTTTGATATCTTGTGAGCAATCGATATAACAGTTTTGTTAGTCTTCATAATCAGATCCAAAAGTATTTGTTCCGACTCTTCGTCCAAAGAAGAGGTCGACTCATCCATAATCAGAACCGACGATTCCCTGAGCATAGCTCGGGCTATGCATAACAGTTGGCGCTGACCAGCGCTCAAACTCAGACCTTCTTCGGTGATGGACTCGTCTAACCATTCGATGGTTTTGTTTAAATTCAGTTTTGATAATACGGACCAAATCTGTTCGTCAGAGATATCATCGTTTGGATCCAAATTCTCTCTATTTTTGAGATAATTGTCAATAATTTGTTGTCAAAGTTAGAGATAATCACCGAATAGTTCCGGAGAATAGGACCACATCCTGAGGAATGACTGCTAACCTACTTCGCAGTAAATGAGTGGGTATTCCTCTGATATCGATTCCGTCGACAAGTATTTTGCCGTTCGATATGTTATTTAATCGAAACAATGCGTTCATTAGTGAGGACTTCCCACAACCCGTTCGGCCACAGATCCCGACCTTTTGTTTAGGGAACAGAATATGATTTTAAAATTTATTGATATACGAAAGGGAATACCTTTTCTCCCGGTTTTATGTGAAAATTTGCTGATTTGATGACCGGTTCAGCGCTTGACTCATACTTGAGACTGACGTCAATGAATTCTATTCCTCCCGTTTTGGGCCATCCATTGGGTATGGCTTCAGAGGGAAAGGGATTGTCATATATTATGTGCAACAAAATCATTGATAGACTTACAGTCGATGTCCAAAACTTTGTGATCTTCTGTTTCTAAATGTGAGAACTCTTCGACCCTTTCCACAGAATTCATGTACATCTCGAGGGACGCCATATTCCTGACCAACCAATTCAGATAAATGGGAACAAGAAGTGTATAAGTCATAGCCATTCCCACATAAGCCGGACTCATATTCAGATTAATTGCCGCCCAAATAGAGCTAACGGTAGCGAAGAAGAGGATCACACCTCCCAAGTAATCCAATGCTATGCCTGGAAAAGTTTAAAGTTAGTTTGGTGGTAAGCTTGAGCATAAGGTACCTAGCCAACAGTTGGCTGAATTAACCATAAGAAAGCAAATGTTGTTCTGATCAATTAGTTCGTAGATTCTGTCAGTGAAGATGAGCTCTTCGTTGAATGCCCTGATTGTTGTCAACCCATCAATGGTTTGGTTGTAAAGCGAAAGAATCGGTGACTTTGTTATCGAATCCAAACGCTGTAACTCTCGGGAAGTAAACCGAAAGAAGTGTTGAACGAAGTAATAGACAATAAGAATGGGAACAATGGCTAACGTGAAGTACGGCGTTATTATTATGTCAACTATTATGGCAGAAACGCATAGAAATAAGAACCGAAGTAAAACTGGTAGTGCTATCGGAAGCTTCTGTAATCACAATTCAATATTAAACAAAATATTTGGGTCAACCCTCACATACCTTATCTATTGTGTTCATATCGATTGAGAATCTGTTGATAATTCTGCCCAAAGGCGTGACGTCGAAGAACTTGAGCGGACACCTGACCACTGTGTCCAACATCCGGGCGTGAAGTACCCGAACGGCTCGCAGGGACGTTAACTGAGCGGACAGATTCGCCACAAGGGATATGGCTATTGTGATGGCCGTTAATATTGCATAACCTTTGATATAGTATTCGAGTCTATTGTCGTCATTTGTCTCCGACTTCGACCACTGCGCTAACCAGAAGTCAGACAACACTTTGAAGGCTTGCGTTGAGATTATTAGCAGCAATACTGTGAGTGACAAACATAAGGAACAGCTCTTGAAGTAAGATAAGTAGACTTTCTTAGATATGGAACCGGTCTCTCGTTTTTCTTCACTTAGTAGTCGAGCCGTCGCTATACTAGTTGTCTTCAATGGAATGAATATTAGAACCAAATTTTTGGTTCTTATTCTGTGCAAAACTTACCGGTTTATCAAAGATATCGTCATTGAGTTGAGGCTCATTTTCTTCTTCTGATTCAATGTTTTTCTTGTTAATGAGCTCTTCCTCCTCTTCTTCGTCCTCTTCTTTGAGTGAAAAACCAGTCACTGAATATCCAGACGTACGTGAATTGAGTCTAGAGATTGTAGGTCTCACCCACAAGAACCCTGACTCAGCACTCGATGATAGTTGAGAACTGTTGGCATAACTTGACTTCGAGTCCACCGAATCTATTGATTGCATTCTATGGAATGGAGTCAACGGCCGATTGGGGACCGAGTCGTCCGATTGTGAACCGCATAAGTCTTGTTCGACGTTATCTGTCCAGTCATGACATGGCAGAGGACTCGACGGGTCGTGACTTATCTGCCTTTGAATTTAAATTATTCATTGATTTAATTGCAAATGAGTTGAAAACGGTTTCTGAATACCTATTAAACGATACGTGTCTTCTCTTAGGCTTTGATTTAGGTATAGCTATGGGAACAGATCCTCGACACCCGATCTTATTGGACAACATTCTGACCAATTTATGTCTCTCTTTAGTTGTTCCGCAGTCTTCTATTGTCACCTTTTTTCGCATTTCCTCTTCTTTTTGTCTGACTTTAGTCCAGTAATTAAAAAGATTTGGATCTGATTTCTCAATCTCTTCATAAGAAGCCGAGTGTTTGATAGTTCCGGATTCGACTACAATTATGTGGTGTGCGTGACATAAGTACTCCAACTTATGTGTCACCAAAATGACTGTCCGTTTCTGTCCAATCAGTAGTTTCTGTTGGAAATAGTTTTAAATATAAAATAATTTTTTAATTGATTTGAAAGTACTCTCACTTTGATTGCGAAGTCAAACACATGATTGCCTACAATTGGGTCCAGAGCTGAGAGGGTGTCGTCAAATATTAGAGTGTTTGCCGGAGAATATATAGCTCTGGCCAATGCTATCCTGTCTTTCTGACCTCCGGACAAATTTATACCCCTCTCCCCAATCTCTGTCATATCCCCTTTTGGGAGTATATTGATATCCGTTTGGAGAGCACAGGCTTTGATCACTTTGTCGTACCTTTTCTTAATGAAAGGATGACCAAATGTTATGTTGTCCTGAAGTGTGGTGTTTATAAGCCATGGATTTTGACCGACGTATCCGATAAATGTGTTGTTCTGAGACCAACTGATAGTCCCTTTCATTTTAATCATTTCGCCCATAATTGCGGCCAAAAGCGATGTCTTCCCACTGCCTACCGATCCTACGATTAGAGTTAACTTATCCTTAGGTATATTTATATTGATATCGTTTAGGACGGGTAGGTCTTCATTCCAGGTGAAAGTGCCGTCTCTTACTGAGACACAATCTTCAGACCAGGGCTTCGAATGGGAACTGATTTTCCTGAGCTTTTGGTGGGTTTTGGTCTTATTGTCGATATTATTGGTATTATTGATGAGTAGTTGAGATTCGTTTCCATCGAAACTCGATTTCGTGTCGTTTTTCACATAAAACTCGTCGTTAATCAGTACTCTGTTGCGGTTCTGGAGGGTTGACACCCGTGTCCTCCACGGAATGTTTGGGTCCACCTCTGATAGAGATAAAAAGGCCGCCAAACGTCTTGTGCTGAGCACTGCGCTGATCATTATTGGTATGACCTTTGGATTAGAATTTTGGTGAATAAAGAGAACTTGTCTTTAAAGGAAATTGAAACAAGCTAGCTTTAATTAATTACCACTGGTATGATGTAAAGTGGAACTGTTAATTGATTGAACAAGGCCAATCCGGTGAACACCTTGGCTGCTGTCAGAGGCTGGCCCTCAATATAAGGGTATAGCGCAAAAGTGACCAGGGTCACCAAGACTGACGAGCCCTGGGTAATGAATGCTATAAATTAATGACATTAATTGCCACTATTCTAAATTTAATAGTCAATCTCACTATTCAATGCAACATAGATGGCATCCTTTTTCAAAAGTTTCAATTCTTTCTCCCTGATCATTTTAACCGATTGTGCGAAAGTCAGTTCCCAACCCAAAAGTTTGAGGAATTTGATTCCCATTAAGAGTTCTGTTGTTTTTCTCAGCCTTTCGTCAGATATATCCTGAAATGTAGAGAAGAATAGATTAAAACGTTGGAAAAAATGTATGAGAGTCTAACTCATACCATCCTTTCCCCTAAATTACTCGATTTTTATGCTATTTGTGAAACCCTCCCCTCCCTAACATAGTCCGTACCTTTTTAAAAAAAACTCTTATCCATTAGAGACTTATCAGGATCTGAATGAAGTCCGGGTAAATATAATTATCTAGATTATTAGTTTGTTTGCTTAATATGTTTTTTTCGATAATTTTAATCAATAATTACAAAGAAAAGTACCATTTCTTGTTCCTGGATGTTTGATAAGCTCTTGGAGATGAAGTACTGTAACGGAGCCAACACTGATATAGTGGCCGCTCCTATAATAGCGCTGTAACCCAAATGATAATACATAAGGTATAGGAGTAGTACTATCTGTTGGAAACACAATTAAAATACATTACATTAAAAGTTATTTGCGATTAATATAATAATAACACTATTTTGTGTCGAAATGTGTTTTAATTATTATATTTGTTTTGCTTTTGAGTTATTAATCATAAAATATTTTCCTTAAAGTGTTTTTGTTATATATCTTATCATTTTTAATGACTTTCAATTGTTTAGGTATTCGAAAGGGTTTAGGAATATATTCTGTACTCAAAAAGGAACGGTAACTCACTTTGAGGGGAACTGCCCATAAGTAATGGCCCATTGAGAAGAGCTGTCAGATTAAGATTGGAATTAAGGAATTTGTTTTACAATTGATTTGAATTTATTGATACCATAAACAAGTTGTATGAGTCGATAGACATGTGATTAACTGTGGCTCCGGTATCAGCGCCCGATTGTACTGTCATTCTGAGCGTCTTATCGTAAACGAGACACTAGTTTTCATAAGGGATTTAGAAAAACAATTGAATTAATAATTTTGTTTCAAATGAAAGTTAAATATAATATTTGAATAAAAAGTTTTATCAAAAACATTGAATTTTAAGAATAAAATAAATTTTTCTTATTTTTTGTTTATTTTTACAATAATTTAGTTATTAGTCGATTGGAATCAAAACAAATTTTGTTTGAATTTTACTCAAACATTGAGTTCAATGTATCGGAAGGAGACTCACATTAAGTGCTGTCTTCAGATGAATTCCTTCAGAGTTTACTAAATGATTGAAATTATTGGAGAAAGTGCTCTGAAGTAATGTCGCCAACAGTACTATGAATGCGATTACGTATCCATTACTCAGTATTTTAGAGAATTTGATGCAATCGAGTGCTTCTTCGCAGCCGTTCTCCCGATTTGTTTGAGTTTCGTTGACATAACTTATTATGAAATCTATGGAAAGGGGTCCAAACAGACCGAACAGATCCGCACATATTTTTATTAAGGCTCCGATAGCTAAAGAACTCCAATAGGTTTTCCAATAGCACAGCCAAAGTTTGAGAGGCGTGCAGTTCTGTGCATCAATTTCTATTATTTAGCAAGATCATTATTATCATTTTTGACTCACTTTTCTATCTGGTAATGAAGTTATGAATCTTGTGAACTGATATTCTGCTGTTTCTTCCTTTTGTTTGAATAGAATTTTATAAGTTAGTAAGTTTTCTAAACTGATCAATCATTATTACAGTTGGTAATTGTCCTAGATCATCAAGCTCAAGTGGACGCTTGTATCCTTTTTTAAGGATAGGTATAAACCAACTGAATGTTGCTTTTGATAGAAATGAACTGTAGTTCCGTAAATATTTGATGTGATTGAGTGGTGTCGGCGTCTCCTCTACAATATTGGAGGTCTGGTCGTCGAGTTCAATGTCCGACCCATATCTCAATACTTTTGAACACTGTTTGGCAATACATTCACAAAAATAGATTATAATTTGACAGAAATTCAGAAAAATATGATTTATTTTTTGATTAACTCTTTTAAAAGTACAAGAATAATTTGAGGTCGTTTTTAAACTCGTAAAGATCACGACTCAGAGGAACTGAAGATCGCAAAGAATTTAAATCATGTTCATTTTATATTCTTGCCACTTTTTTGGCCAATAATGTGCTAATAATGAGAGAATTTCATTGAAACAAAACTTATGATTATTTATGTATTTCCTCTTTTAGAGGCCTTTTAGATAAATATTGGATTTTAATAGAATTTTACGACCCATTCCCTCTAACACATGATTTAGCATGTTTATTTTGAATAACTTAGCAAATTCTTAATTGTTGCCCTCACTGTTCAATACAAAAGGCTACTGGTTTTTCAGTGGGGAACGCCTTCACTTCAAGTGTGGGATTTGAATCATTTCCACAATAAGTTTGAAATTTATCCAAAAATATGTAAAGAATTGATGTTTTCGTACGAAAATGTCTTAAAACAAAAACTATTTTTTCTTTAGAAATGAAAAGTGTTGTGATATCAGACATCAAGTGATTGATTGAAAGATAAACTGATAATTATTTTGTGTTGAATACTAGAAAAACTTTTTATTTTTGAGGGAAAGCCTAATAGTTTTCTTTTGAAATGTCAACATTTTAATTGATGGCTCACTTCTGTTGGTATCGATTGAATAGATTTTTTGACAGAAATTCTTGAAAAAAATTTTTTGGTTGTTTTCTTTTCAAAGGAATCGCTATTTTAACGCCTTTTTGTTTTGTTAGTTGTTTTGCACTATAATTAACACCAGAAATGATGGCACGACGAGTGAAAAAAAGTTTTACAATTTTAATAACTCAATAAAACTTTTTAAATTATTTTACGTTTCATTACTATTTATATAATGATATTATCATCCATTGATTCTAATCAGGCATTTCTTGAGAATTTTCAAAGTGAAGGGTCTATTTGTTTGGACATTTTTTTTAGTTTATGTTTCGTTTCAAATGAATTACTTTTTGAGTGGAAATTGAAAGTTAAGTGTCGATAGAGTTATAGTCAAAAACATTGCGAAAAATTTCATCAGTCAATTGGCTGTCAGTGAATCTTATTTATCATCTTGTGACAAAAAATCATGACTAGCAATAAGATAATTAGCACTTACAAGTAATCATTATCATGCAAGGGCAAAAAAAATTGTAAGTGCAGATAAACTTGAAACTTTTCATAGCGTACGCATATTCTGGGAATAGTATCTGAAAATAGTGTTGAAAAGTGACTTACTTTTGACGACATTTACGTCTATTAAGATTGTTATCCGAAATACAAAACTCAACTCAAATGATACCAACTTTTGATTTGAATAAAAAATACAAACAAATTATTAATTGAAACAAACATTTGAGATGCGATCAAACACTTATGAGGACTGCCGTCTTCTCTGCACACAATTATTGTGAGCAATACCTGCACTGTATTTAATTTGTGTGCAATGCCTACCAGTTGTCTGAGCGCTGATGACATCTCGCGATTAACTTCGTTCACAAACTTTGTTTTATTTATAGGAAATTCCTTTTGTTATTTGGATAGGGATGACCAGGTAGTTAAACTCAACATAATAATAATATAGGTGAAAAATACCTTGATAATGATTAAGTGATTTGGTGAAATTCTTGATGACTCTTCTGTTTAATATTTTTGATATAGCTTGATCATAACTGGGTGTGTGCTATCATAAAGTTGATATAGAGAGGGATCTTGTCTGAGCTCAAGGAGAGGTACTGATGACTAGTTGACGTCAATTCTATGCTTAGATAACAAATAATTATATAAAGTTTTCATATAATAAGTGAAATACAGACAGAAATCAATTTTCGATTCAATGAATGTTCTTAAAGTTTGTCAGTAATTCCGATGCAATTAATGCCATAATTATTGTTATTTTGAAAATTATATATAAATTTATTTTCAAATTGTTATCCACATTATTGAGGGTCTTCTAAACAATATTTACATGGAATTGATGATCAAAATCTTTAAATAACTAGGTGATCATTTAAGAGTTTTTCTAAATTACCGAGAATTTTGTGACGGATAACAATTCTAGTAAAACTGGAATTAACTAGTTATTTTGGCTAAATTACATATTAAAAGATCAAGGATAACATTGGGAAGAGGGAGGGAGTGATTAGATATATATTTCTTTAAATTCATGGGTTTTTTCTGAAGAAAAAAACAGCAAATCTTTGGTTAAATCAGTTTTTATTGAAACTTCAGAACATTTTTGTCATTAATTTATTTTATTATTAAATATTAAAAATGATAGTTCGGAATGTAGTTGAGTGCCGGTTGTCTGTTATAACCAACGACTGGACCCAAAGCTGGTGCTATTCCTGGTGCCAAAGGAGCGAGAGGTGCATATGAAGCTATTGGCGCCAAAGGGTTGTTCAGAAATGGTGCCACACCAGGGTATATACCCAGAGCAGTATATCGCGATGGATAGAGAAGCGGGTTATTGTATAGGTAGGGGAATGTCGCGTAAGTGCTGGCCATCGAGACCACGAATATGAGCACAACCTTCGAAAATATTTATATCTCTAAAAATATTTTGATTTTTGTCGAAAAACTTACCAATGGTTTCATTTTTTGAAGAAAAGTTGATTTTAAAACTTTTTAGGAATGTTTTTAACGTTTTTCGGATGATTTCGATCCTATTTATAGTAACTCAAGACATGACTTTCATTGACTTTCATACCTTTGATTGAAGTCAAGTCCTTTGAGGCCTAACTTCAGAGTTAATGTGAGTTATGTTTCAAATGCTATACATTTTCACATAAAAAATCTGATAAATAGCCATAACTTTAGTCCAATGAAAAGATGACTTTCAATTGGATTCGAAAAATATCTTCTGGTTTATTGACTTATGGCAATAAATTTTCATGGTGAGATCACTTCACAAATTTTTGAAAGATCCATTTATTAGTCTAAGAAAATTTGTTGAACCCATTTTATGTAGAAAAATGACTTATCTCATTAATTAAAGACAATATCATTAATCACAGAATATCACCATCTAACATTCATCAGCATTCACGTGTGTTAATTAAATAGTTTTGTAAATAATTTTAAATAATAATCCAGGATATTGATATAATTTTTCTTGGTCAAGGTTGCTTATGTTTAATGATCCTGCTGATATTTAACTCTGGTAACCACAACTCGGTCAGTTGTTTACAACATTTTTGAAAACATTGAATATATTTATAGAAATAGTGACATAAAAAACAGTTTAATCAGATATAGTCGTGAAATGCTTCAGACGAGTCATTAATTCAAAGTATTTTTTTTTCTTTAATCAAAAGTAAAACTTAATATTTAGTTCACATTTTAAACGACTCTCACTTTAGTCAGGCTTTTAATTGGAATTACATTTACTTTAAGTGATCGACAAAATCCATAAAAGCATCTGTGAATATAAGGAAAGGTCATCTCAAAAATTTGTCGTTACTTTCAGTCTTTATGATAAGAGAAACCGAATTAAACCTTTCGCTCATCCCTTTGAATACCTGATTAGTGAAGATATAAGTCTTGTGACTAACTCTTTGATGTCACTCAAGAGGTACGGGTTTTAGTGATGGGAAGACTCACTCTTTGTCCTTAAATTCTGTCATTTTTCTTCAAAGAAGGGAAGGAATAGGGAATGGCTGATGCAATTGTGTCCATACATTGAGTACTGATTATTACGTACTAAATGAACGGCGCCTTTGATTACAATTTACTTCATTTTAATTAAATAAAAGTAAAAATAAAAGTTATTTCGATAAAAGTATTTAAAAATTCTAACCCTTTATAGTTGTGTAGAGGGGCTCAAGGTTTGGGTTTTTCTCCAAAATAAATCATATATAAAGAGGTGTCGGTTGAGGTCCCAGATATCAGATCGCAAATTGAAGTTTTAGTTTCTATTTTCAACTGCTTTTCGCCGAAAGTAATCACAAATTTTGTTCAAAAATGAAACTTTTCGTAAGTTTTTCGTTGATTTCAATTCAATGTTTGATTTGATTTCATTTGAAATTTTTATTTCAAAGGTATGCCTGACTTTGGCCGCAATGGTCGCCACATCGATGGCTACCATTCCCATTGCCGGAACTACACTCCTCCGAAGTGATCTTGGCGTTCTTGGTGGTCTTGGGGGCATCAATACTATTGGGGGCTACGGTCTGGGACTGAGAACTTTGGGTTACAACTCACTGTTGGGTCAGCCCCTCATTTCAAGAGGAATCGTCCAACCGATCGGTTTGGGTCTGGGCTACGGATCTCTCGGACTCAGAGCCAATTCACTTATTGTTCCCCAAAAGAGAATTATTGCCTCCCCTTTGATCGGTTCCTCATTGATCGGCAGCCCATTGATAGGTTCCCGACTCATCGGTTCCCCTTTAATCGGCTCCTCCTTAATCGGGTCCCGAATAATCGGCTCTCCATTGATCGGCTCCTCATTAATCGGGTCTCCAATTATTTCAAAGTCTATTATCCCTCAGACAACTCTCTTGTTGTAGACGTCCACCGATTGGATGGCTTTCCAATCAAAGAAGGGTTTCAACAAAATGTTAGTTCAAACCAAACGTTAATCGATTAACTATTATTTCATCTCATTTTGTGAAAGGCAAAATTAACTATTAGTTCGTTTTTATCGAGCGCAAAAATAAACTTGCATATTTTTTAATTATCGTTAGTTATCTTTAATTTTTCGCAATAACCTTGCTGAAAAAAATCAATTGTATGATTTCAATACGCTTAGAATATATTTATCCTGGTAAATATTCTCGTATCTTGCTGAATTGCAATCAAGGTGATTCCACAACGGCCATGGGTTAGTTCGGACAGCCTTCTCTTTAATTTGAATTGATCAAGTTAGTTTGTTAGAATTTTCAATGAAATCTAACCAGGAATCTTTGTTGCCAATAGCCTAACGTTAAATGATTCAGCTAGGTAATCGTTGATACCCAAAAGCAGATACGTGTCATTGAGTATGTAGTTTGAAAGGGGATAGTCAGGGGCTTTCGTTTGGTTGTATCGGATGGCGTTCTCATCGGATCCGTAATTGAATTGTGCGAAACGCCCGGAGTTTATCAGTTGTGCGAAATGTATTAAAATACGGGAAGACGTGTAATCGTTTGTGTTGGCAAAATTAGCTGGTACCCTTGACTGCCTCACACAAAATTCGATCATTTAAAGCTAGTTTAGAAAGTGAACAAGGTTATTTACATTGTCTGTATTGTACGGATCGCTTCCATATATAAGTCCATTCAATTGTAAACAGAATTGAATGAGAAAACTATTCCCGCAAATGAATGCTCCTATGAATTCTGACACAGGTATGGGAAGGCCTATACCCACTGTTAGGGACCTATAAATTTTAACTTGTTTACTCTTTGAAAATTAATTTGCTTGATTATTGATTTACCTAAAATATCGTTCGATGTGTGCCAGTGCTCTATAGATACTCCTGATGTTACTCAAGTAGGCTATCGGTGCCAAAGCTATGAGCGGTCGGAAGTACTGCTCATATTCAGGTATAAGTGATAGCAATGCGAACGTAACTGTCGTTCCCATCGATAGAGCAATGCATGAGAGGGTTTCTAAAAGTAATTTTAATATAAAAATTAATTTTATTTTTTAATTTTATTTCTGTTTTAATACTTTTCTGCGTCTTTTGGAGTACCAGTTGTATAGTGGAGGGGATGTCATACTTTCCGATTTCAGTTAGAGTGAAGTCCCAATACTTTAGATCTGGTGTTTGAAAATTATCAAGGTTATTTGATAAACATTTTTATCTGGCTCAAAACCTGCTGTAGTCAAGTTAACATGTTTGTTTGAGTATTGGTTGCCTCTTAAATTAGCAAGCCATACGTCAAAGCCACAGGCACACAGTGTGTAGGACAGGGTTGAGGTCAGACTATTGTTGCAATTGTTAACAACTCTTTCCTTGTCTTCTGTGTATTGACAAGTGGTTCTGTTGAGGAACCCCTTCCTGTTCCTAAGCCAGGTCTCTGCCGAATCCATTAGGCCGTGTATGAACAAGACTGGTCTGGGTTTGATTTTTGCATGGTCAATGCATGGGTTAACTATTCGAAATACAGTCAGAATATATCCGTCTTCTGTCTCCACTTCAAACGATTCGGAGTCGAAACCTCGCGATTCTATGAAAGAAGTCTTCCAAAAGAAATTTAACCTTGCCAATTTATTTTGATCGGATTGAGTTAAGTATTACCGCATTGCGATATATATCCTTATCAGTGCTCAATAATACACACATCGAATATTCTGATAAACTCAGAATCAAAAGAATTAATAGACAAAAATATATTTGCAAGATCATCTTTTATTGAACTTGCAAATTTCAAACTCATCTGTAGAGGTAAACTGTTTTGTAATAATTGATATATATTTAGATCTCATTATAAAAGTGAACACTTGAGAGTAAATCTGTTAAAACATCATTAAAGACCTGGAATAGGGGTTTCCATGTCTTTTGTCAAACTGTTTGAATGGTCACCTGACATACTTTATTCTGTATCATGGATATTTTTGTTAGCATCGAGGTTATTAATAGATTAATCAAATTTGACTTTGATTAAATCAAAGGTCATAAATAGCTTGATACTTAACCCCATATTTCAAAACTATTGCAATCATATGATGTCAGTTATGAATGGGTTATCTCATTTGAAATTCAGATTAAAATAAGAGTTATCTCTGGTATCCAATTGGTATCCAAGTCGTCGCTATTGAGACACTTGTATTGAATGACTTTTTTTCTGTCTTTTGTTTTTGTGATATAATTATTGCAAACTTCTATTGAATTTACAAAAATGGTTACAATTTTTCCTTTGTTTTCATTATTTAATTTGATCTTGGTTATAAATTGTATTCCAAGTGAGTTTCAGCTAAATTTGCTTGATCAAAATTTAAAATTTGAACATGATCAAATTATTAGTCGAAAGAGATGATCTCATGCTAGAGATCCGAGTCCTGCAGAATCCGGATCTATTTGGCGGCGATATGCTTGGTATTGATATAAAGAGCAATGAGGTACAATTACTTAGATCAATTTACGAACAATTTAAATTGATCAAGATCATTACTTTGAAGGCAAGCTATTTCAACGCAGAACCAGATATGAACAAACTCTGGCCGATGGGAACCATTCCATATATGATTGATGGCAATCTAGGTAAGATTTCTCAAAATGCCTGTCAAAAAATTATGTAGACTTTCAGCTGGTGTCAGGTCATTGATAGTGGCGGCTATGGATCAATACCATCAAAACACTTGCATTAGATTTGTTGAGAGAACCAATCAATACGATTACATACACATAAGCAAAGAGAACGGGTAGTCATTTCACTTACAACTTGTCAATCAAAAATCATTTTAATAGATTGCCTGTAATGTATTGTCTATTGCCCTAGGTGCTACTCGTTTGTGGGAAGAACGGGCGGAAGGCAATTGGTTTCGTTGGGCGCCGGCTGTCACTCAATGGGAACTATTATCCACGAGTTGGGACACGCCGTCGGATTTTACCACGAACACCAGCGCTCAGATCGGGACGACTATATCGATATATTCAAGCAAAACATTTCACCCAATCTCGACGACCAGTTCAACAAATTGAGTCCAACTCAGAACACACTCTTAGTTGGCTTTGACTTCAACTCTGTTATGCTTTATGGGCCGTTGACTTTCAGTAGGGATGGGAAGTCCATTACTATGGCTCCTAATAAACAACACCAAAATGAAACAATGCTTGAGGTCTTCCAAAAGTATGGTCTCAGCAAATTGGATACCCAGGGCATTCATAAACTTTATCAGTGCTGAAGAATCGACTCCTTTTTGAATTCTTTTTTCAAATTTATTTGTTTTTGAAAAAAATATAAAAAGTGTTAATTGTTTTCAATTTTCTCCAATTTATTTACAATTTGTTTCTTGAATTTCGACCTTAAATTGTATTTAGAATATCCCAGATTAGCATTGACCAAAAAAGACCATCTCTCTCTCTCTCTCTCTCTCTCTCTCTCTCTCTCTCTCTCTCTCTCTCTCTCTCTCTCTCTTGATTATAATGAATGTGAAGAATTCAAAATGCGATCAATTCCTAAACTTCACATTAGTTGTCAACAGAAATAATGGTGAAGAGAAAGAATCAATTGCATTTGCTAAATTCACCATGGTGGGTTTCTTGTGGGTTCAAGTGGGTTGTGCTGGTTTTTAATGTTGCTATTTGGACAACCAATTGGTAAAATTTTTTGAAACTATTGGAAACATTACTTGAATATGTCGTTGAATGTGTCTTAGAATGTCGTTAATTGTATGAATTGAGCGTCAATTGGGCGTCAATTGATTATCTCTTTAATTATGAATAAGTGGATGAGTTATCAGTTGTTTCATCAAAACGATGAGAATTCCGTTGAATTCTGATTCGTTCAAAAAACTCGTAACTCTTTCGCAAAATTATTCGTCAAATAAACAAATATTGCGAATGAGTACCGATTTTATTGACAATCAATTGTGGTTTTGGATTCTTCTCTTTAGACAACAATTAAGACCCAATCAATCTCTTGTTCAGATGAAATGTCTACTGATTATAACTACAACTTATAGGGGTTTACACAAAATGCTAATTCAATTTAATTCAATTAAAAGACAAATTTTTGTGAACTCCTCAAAGTGCAATCATCAACAGTAAGTGAAACTGAGCTAGATTACTATTATCTAATTTATCTTGATCAAATCTATAATTAATCATTAGTTGTTCGGATTGATTCACTTGAACTGTATTCAATAAATTATCAATTTTCGGTTTATTTCCATTAAAATTTTGAAAGGAAACTATCCTTGGGCAAAGATCAATTAGATCCAAAGCCTAGAGCATAAATTTCACACTTTCCAGTCCTATGACTGGAAAATCACTAATTTTTGTTGCAATCATTCGCTAATAAATCAAACGTTTATTCAATAGTTAAGAGTCTATTGTTTTTATGTTTAAATGATTTGATTTATATTTTGATTGAATAATAATTAGAGATAATTATATTTCAATTAATAATTGATTTTACTTACAGTCGAATGACGTTTCGTTTTTCGCATTTCTTGGTGTATTGAAAACGATTGATTAACATGCGAGGTTCGTTTAACCTATACGAGTTCATTGAATTGAGCAAGCTAAAACATTCGCATTAAAAATGCATTTTGTATAACATATAAATATACTAAAACTGATACTTTTATTGAATTTAATTGAAAAACTTCCTCTTTAATTTGAATCTTTTAAAACTAGCAAGATCAATATTTTGATAAAGAAAACTTTGATTGACTACTGTCTGTCTGATTAAGAAAATCAAAATGAAAAGGAACTGAAATAATCAAAATTTCAATTTATTTGATTTTAAATATAAAAACGAGTTTTTATTTAAAGTAATTTTCTCTAACTTTTTGATAACTAATTGCGGAAAAGTTTGCCTAAAAATTAAATATGAATTTCCTTTATTTATAGGAAAAATCTTTTGAAATTCAAATGAAATTTTAAAATTAAATCATTTGATTATAAGAATTCAAATTCAGTATTGCTTTTCAAATAAAAGTTTTTTTTTCTCTCAAAAAAAACACTTAAACTGTTAATAAAAATATTGAATTTCAATTTCGTAAGACTTCGTTAAATCACTTTCAAATAATATCATTGAAAAGTCGAGACACTAAAACACTAACCATTAGTTTCCTTTAAATTTAAAAAAAAAATTATTTTTAAATTCAATTCATTTAAATTCAATTTTAAATACCATTTGATTTGACTTAAGTTAACAAAAATTACTTACTATTTGTTATATCCTTTGAAATGAGATTTTTAATACAAAATACAAAACAATGAAACAGTTTTCAATCGATGAATATATGATTTTTTTGACAACATTTCTAATGTTTATAATTGTTTTCTCTATAATTGTCTTCGCGTTTGTCTCGACTCGAAATTGACTGAAGAGTTGTGCCGTTTCTCATTGGAAATGGTTTTTAGGGGAAAATCAACGCTAAGATACGCTCGAAGTAACTGAAAATAAAATTCATATTTTTTCGTGGGGGTAACCAGGTTACCTCATACACAACAAATTATCTAAGTAATTTTTCAACTCAGTTTACTAGATCATTAAAGGAGCCTGGTTAAACTTAATAACCTAATTATTTAATTGGCCACTCTTAATGGGTTCTTAAACTGTATCTAGCTCAGTTATTTAACTCTACTTCTAACTTGGTTATTTAGTAAGGTTTTAATTTTACTCGATCTCTATAGTCTTAAACAACATGAATAACAAATTGTGAGAACTTTTAAATCATTGAATCTTTAACTCGACTATTATTTCGTGAATAAAATAAAAAATAACTTTTTTTTATCACTTCTTCCGTTTAAACTTATTTTCTTCAAAATCACAAAACTATGGGAAAAGTAATACTTATTTTATAATTTTGTTGTATTTTTTTTCAAAGAGCTCCCATTAGCCTCGCGTTGAGAATGATAAATTATCATTGATAATGTACTGGGGAAAATTGTTACTTACCATGGTTTGTTTTTTCAAAATTTTCTTCCAGGGGTTTAATTAAGATTTTAATAAGTGTTTGGTTTTAATTATCAAAACATATGAATAGATTTGAAATCAAAACAATTTATTTTAATTTAATTTTTTTTATTAAATAAATTAATTCTTGAATTCAATTCATTTATTAGTTTTGATAATCGCTTCAAACTATTGAATAGTCGTTCCACTCCTTTCATCGACAGATCGATAGCCAGTCATCTCTTCTATGATTTGTTGTGCAGTTTATCATTGACTTGTGCTTAGGATGTCTTTTGTCTTTTGTCAACCTATTTAATAGTTGGCAAACTCCTGGTTTATTCCAAATTGTTTCCTTATCTTAGTTATCTAGAACATTCTATTCGATGATTACCCTTTTCATATGAATTATGAAATTCAAGTTTCAATTTCAATTTTTTTTGTGACTAGGATATTATTATTATTATTATTATTATTATTATTATTCTGTAAAATCTATTATTTTTGTTGCTGGGATACATTTGTTGCCAAATTTCAATTTTCTTAAATAATTCTATTTTAAAATTTTCATATTCTTTGAAATATTTTCTCTAAACTTATTAAAAACAATAAAAGATTTTTCTTTTATAAGACTATAGAATAGGATTTCATTTCTTTTAATAGTCAACAGACATAATGTTATTCTGAAAAACAAAATAATTTGATTTTGAGGTCAAAATAAATGTGAATAAAATTGTAATCAATTCTTACGTATCAGTTGTCGTTTGAGATGACATTCTTCGGGGGTTTTCAACAGTTTTTAAGCAAAATTAAAATTGTTTTCAAATTTTGAACACAATTAACAGATTAACAATCGAAACGCCTGTTCATCTGTTCCTCTTGAACTTTTTGAAACATGCGTCAAACTGCGAGCACAGGTATCAAATATCAGACAACAGTAGAGTTCGGACAAAAATCAATTGAAGTTTTTCATCGGAATCCCTTTTTATATGCATTTATAGTCTGTACGTCAAACGCGTCCAATGTTGCGAAATATCGACGCCGATAGGTTTCAAACAATAATGTTTATGCTATTAGGTACTTGGTCAGTTATTTAATGGGGTATTGTGAGAAATCAATAGGCTTAGAGCACAATAGCACTGGTTGTACTCAAATTGTATCAAAATATTAATGATTTTATTTTTAATAAAATCCGATCCAATAATTGAATTCTTGTCTTTATTTGTGCTGAAACTTATTTAATTAACTTTTGATGAGTTGTTTTTCAGAAGAAATTGGAAACGGTTTCCATTAGAGTCTAATGATTAGACTTATGTTTATAATAATAGTTGGCATTACTTTTGCTTTTAGATATCCATTGGTTTAAACTTTATTTCATTTGAAAGAACTTATATTACCTCAACTGGTAATTGTCCGATGAGTATAGCACAAGTCGGGTCCAGATTTTAATTGACTGTCTGTTTACTCGAATTCTAAGTGCTTTATATTGTATTAGCTTGGTTCAATTGGTAATTCAGCACTTATTCAATACTTTTATTTTCTAGAAAAAAAATATTTTTCAAAAGATTTTCTAAAGAAAAATATGCTTTTTTGGATGATCTAGATAGGTTATTTGACCATTTACAAACAATAATCAAATAATGTGCGTGGTCAATCATAATACTTTCGACTCAAAATGAATATTTGAAACTTTTGTTCAGAATTTTATTGATTTACTTAAAAAAATTCTCTGAATCGATATAATGTCAGACGAAGAACAGTCTGAAGAAGTGGTCGAACCCACAGAGTTTACTGTCAGTCCTGTAAGTGAGCCCTTCCTCGAGTCCAGTGCTGTCATCGAAGAGGCTGTCATTGCGGTCGCAGACGAGGATAAGATTAAAGAAACTTTGGGTATGACTATGGCTATGGTTTATCTGTTGGACAGCTGTTCTGATCCGTCAAATCCACCGCTCTTTGACGTACATCACATCCCATACACTTCGGATGTGATCCAAGAGTTGATTCAATTCAAAGTCCAGTTATTTTTCTCAGTCATCGATAGAGTCAATAGCTTAGTATCGTTGAAAGACAGCCAACCTTTCAAAGACTATGTCTCGGCTTTGGATGAGATGTGGTCTGAGTTTGAGAGTGAATCAGAACTGCAGACAACGGATCAGACAATCAAATTGACGGAAATCTCTGAGGAAATTGAGTTTCATTTGAAAATGTTTCGACAGTTTCTGAATCAGATCTCTTGCGCTCAAAGAGCTCTTCAACTAATTTGTACCGATTGTGAGAAACAGATGACTGATTTCGGTGATATCTTCGGCGCAGACATTCTTCAGAGGACTTTACGTCAGGCAAACGACTCATATAATGAAATCGTCGATAGGCTGTCCGATAGAGCCGAACAAATCAAACAAAAGTCCGAATCAAATGATTTTATTTGAGTTTTATTTTTCACTTAATTTGAGAAATTTTTTTTGAATATTATATCGGTTCTCAAAATAAATTGTTTGAACAATTATACTAATTAATCAATTTTAAGGATCTATATGTGTAAGGACATGTGTTTTGAAACAAATTAATCGGTATTTGTGGGCTCAGCATAATTTATTAACTCATTTTTCTGATAATAATTTATTAAAAATTCGTGTTTTTTCTCAAAGATTTTTGAGAAATACATTCTTTTGCTGAAACTTTCTTTTCTGGTAATGGAGTATAACTGCAAAACATAAGGGTCTATAAATCAGATGAACCTGACCTAAATATCTTGCTCATTATATAAAATGAATTCATATTAAATTGTTTTTATTTCCAAAAGAATTAGATCTTTTTCTGATAAAAACTTCTTAATTGAATTCAAACAGATTCATAAATCCAACGCATATTTTTTACCTCGCTCATCAATTTTGATATTAAATATTGAATTATTATCATTTGCTGATATCATATCATATCATATCATTAAGGTTCAAGAGACTATTATTTCAATCAGATATTTGTTTCATTTATCTTTGTCTTTAATTTGTTGAACTAGATCATTTGTTCGTGTTTTTTTTATATAAAAATTTCACAATTTTCAGAAATTATTTTACCTGGTAATTTATCGACACATTTCTTCTATAAGTTCAAGTATTGCATAGGTTTTTCAAAACTCTTGATACTTATCTGATGGAAAATAATTCAAAAGTATTTTTACTGAAAATATATTATTTTGAAAGAAGAAAGAAAGTGAAGAAATATTTTCTTTCAAAATTATAATTCATTTAATATTTATTGAGTCCTTTGAAAGACTCGAATAAATGATAAACTGTTTTCCAAATCATATAAATTTGTTTCAAATATATTAAGATTTATGAGACTTTCAATTATTATTCGACTTTTAATGTTAATTATTGCAGTAATTAAAGCTATTAATTGTTTTTTATTTATTACTTTCCTTTAACTGACAATTGATTTTTTAATTAAAAATTTTTGAATCTACACCTTGCTAGTTCTAAAAACTGACTAAGTTGCACAAAATCCGAATTTGTTTTGGTTTAACTGATTGCTTGTCATTTCCATAATTAATATAAAATAATTGAATAAAAATATTAAAGACTTATTAAATAATTTATATTTATTTTAATTGCAATCAAAAGAAATTCAATTAATCTTCGGATTAATTGATTCAAAATCAAAATAAAATTTTAGATAAGTTTTTGTTGTCATTAAGTGATTGAAACCTTCGACCCCTGCCTTAACCCATCGATTATTCAAATCTGTTTTCTCTTTGAAATATGATTTAATCGATTCTCGGATCTGAACTCCATTTGGTTGGCCAACACTGGCGGGCGTTTCGCCTGTTTTCCCTATAGGCTCTCGGGTCACAACAATTTGGACCAAGGCCTCTCTGCTGTTAAAGGTGGTCCTCTTCTGCGGGATAGAGGACTGCCTCCTCTCTTACCTAAAAGGTATAGAGATTTAATTGGTTATTAATCGCGTCCTTTAGATAAAAGATACGACACTTTTTGAAAAGTTTTAAAAACTTTCTAAACTGATGTCGACTTTAAATTATGTCAATGTTTTACATAATATTATTTTTTTCACTCCATTTGAAAAACATTTCCTCTGATTTCATAATAATAACAGAAATTACATTATTATTGTTATTATGGGTTCTTATCTGATCATCAGTTTTGGCGATCAATTATCCGAATAGTTTTTGTTTTAAAAATCTATTGAATTTTATCTGAATTTTTTTGCTGAACATTAAGTATAGATTTAATGCTAGATCAAAGCATGTTTGCATTTATATGGCTTGGCGGTTTTACGATAAGCTGACCATGATAAGTAACATGCCCTTTTTATAGCTTTAGATTTGATTATTTTTTTTATAATTAGCTGTTTGTCGTGTTTAGTTGTAACTGATTAATAATTATCATGTTATTCAATAAATTATTTAATAATTGAGCAAATAAAATTTCTCATAACAAGTTATCTTGATCAGTTTAAAATTCAGACCAAGAGCTCAGTTAACTCATTGAAGTTTTCAAAAATAATTATTACTTTATTTAGTCTCTCTCTCCAGAAGTCCTTCCATTGAAAACAACAAATGAATTGAAATACTGTTTCTTACTCTTAAAGCCATCGATAATCTCAATACGTATGCGATTCCTGCTGTGGGAAAGTCGTGTCTTTAGTTAAAAAATTGTTTAAATTATAAATATTTTTTTGCCGAAAAGATAATTGTTTTATAATTTTTTTCTGCATTGCTTTGAATTAATCAAATTCATGGCAAAACTCAATTGTTTTACAAAAAAAACATTTTTTCTTTTAATTATTTGTTTTAATATATTCAGACAAATGTGAACTAATCCTATGATTTTATTGACTGATAACTCACTCTTATTATGAAATTCTAGTGATTTCGAGGCGAAGAAATATTAATGACTTTTTAAGGCATATGTTGTGAATATTGTTTTGGATTTTCGCAGATTTTTTCATGAATTTTATAAAAGTTAAGACCTGTCGCTTCATTTATATCACATAAACTCATCTCCAATAAAATAACCATAAAATACCGGCACGAGTTAACCAGTTGGGGCCGGGGTCAATATACATATATTCTTGTTCAGCATCAAATAGTATCCAAGAAAAACTTTATTTTTTTTGGCCACGCCCACATTTTTTACCCCGCCTCCTCCAAAAAATTTAAGCCATCTACCCCCAATTTTTTGAAAATAAATCTAAATAGATAAAAGATAGTTTTCTCTAATTAAAATAATTTTAGCATAATTAGTTTAACAGATATAAATTTTTGAAAATTGAAAAAAGTACCTAAATGTGCAGAATAGGGTAATTATTTTAATCCAAATCTGACTCCAACCTAACTTAACCAACACTTCAAAGTAAAGGTGATGCGGTATTTTCAATAGAATTCAATGCTGAACAAAAAATATGAATATTGAATACGGCCCCAACTGGTTAACTTGTGCCTAAAATACCAATATTTATTGAGACAACTTGGTCAGAATATCAAGCTACCTATCTTTTGCATTGAAATTAACCCTGGTTTGTTTTCTTGCTTCTGATTTTATTAGTAAACGGTTTTATTAAAAGTAAAATTTCGTTACACTTCTCAAAGAATCTCTCAGTTATTGCAATAGTTTTGTGAAAAACATTTGAAATACTTTTCTATATTTTAATGAAAAATGTATTTTTTATTCAAGTTTTTGATTTTTTTTCTTTGAATTTAATTTAATTGCCCGGAGTGTCGTACGAATGGGACAGACATTAAAGAACTTATTTTTATAGTTTAACCGCAATTCTCAGTCGAAAGTTAAATGTCATCACAGATTGAAAATTAATTAATTAATCAAAAATATTTTTTTTCAGAGAAATTAATTCAAAAATGTTTTGCAAAAGATTTTAATTTGCTTTTAATGAATATTTAATGAGTTTCAAAGTAATTACAAATTCATTTACTCTAATTGATGATCCATTCACATTAAATAAAAATTGACCAAGGTAATTTAGAATTCTGAAATGGTCTATATGTTAATTTATCTAGTCAATTATCTCCGAGAATTATCATGAACAATCCATTTAAGAATCAGATATGTAATGCAAGTAAGAGTCAAATAATTTGTTTGTTTTCCATCAAAAGAATACTGTAATCAATCAATTCGAGGGTTGGATCAAAGGATTGGCACAAAATTTATTACTTTTTAATCGATTTTTGAAACATAAGTATTTAAAAATATTCAGAACAAATGCCTCAAAAATTGTAAAAAATTTAATGTTATGCCTCAATATTGAAAGACCACTACTATTAAGAGACTATATTATCAAAAACTGATAACCATTGCCTCAAATCGCATTTTAAAGCAATAAAAATAGATTTTTGTCGCAAAAATCAGCAATTTATCAGATGTTTAATCAGAACTTAAGATATTATTTAGAATAAAATAAGTATTCAAATGAGAAATTGCCGAAATTGCCTTGATGCTTCCATCCAAAGTGACTTATCACTCAAAAACATCATATTCTTTGAACACTTTAGGCTTAAAAACAGGCGATTCTTTGAAAGCGCTTCAGTCATATATCTTATTAGAAATTCTGATATAAAGTTTTGTTGATCTACCTAGTTTGCTGAGATTGGCATTACTCAATTCAATTGATATTATTTCAAAATTTTTAAGAACTCATAAGAATCTGATATCAATCGATAGATTTCCTCTCAATCTCTGTTTAAGTCTTAAGGGAAACAGCATTTGACACAAAAAAAACCATTGACTTTATTCCTAAACATCGGATTTATTTAATCTTTTTAATCATTTAATGAATTTAATCAAATTATTTCAATAAAATCTTTTATCATAATCGTTTATCTTTAGATCTTAGATCTTTAAATTTTTATATTCTCACACTTTTGAGAATGATATTTGAGCAAAAAACAAATTATTCTGATAACTATTTTTATTGACATTCCGATTGTATAAGGATCTGATTTTTTTAAAACTATTAAAATTAAATATTAAAATTATCTTAACTATGAAAACAAGTATAGTTCAAAACCTATAATCAAATTTATTTTGAAATCATTTCGAGAAAAAGGTTAATAAAAATAAGAGATTCGTTGCGTTTCTATTGATAAGTGTATGTCTCAAGAAGAGAGTTGTCTAACCATTTGTTGAGAATACGGTATTTGAATGAGGTATTCAGATTAGAGTAAATTTTGCTGGGTATAAGGGTAATCCTAATCCTAATATATTACTTAAGCTTGAATTAAGCCGAATGAAATTGCCGATTAGTATCTAGGAACAAATTCTATATCAATTAGGATCTTATTCGAAAGTTATCTTTGGTTTTAAATAATAATCTTATCGATCAACTAATTTAAAGTTCAGACGATTTCCCAGTGAATAAAAAAAATTCATTTCAGAGCAAAAAACAGTTTTTTGTTTTTTGTCCTAAATTTTTGTGTTTAGTTTCAAATTGTTTTTTTGTAACGAAAATATTGTTTTAAGTGTGACTTTCAAAACAGAAATTAATTTAAGCTATCAATTAATTAAAAGTATTTTTCAATTCTTATCTTTCAATGTTTTCAGTCCTTTCCAATCGCTTTGGTTTAAGTTTTTTTCTTTGATTTGATTTTTGACTAATATTTTAAATTTATTACCCAATCATTATTCTAAATAATAGCCTAATCTCTATATTCGGGGTATAAGTGGATGAAAATCTGTTTCATAAGATTAAAATTGAAATTATTTACAAAAATTAAATTAAAATTCAAACTTTGAATCACGACTTCGATCGTCAGATTTCTTATACATTACTTAAACCTATTGATTGAATGTCGAACCGAACAAAAATTGTGTCACAAAAGGCATTATTTTCAATAAAAAATTTGTTAAATTTTTCGCTGAAAACTGTATTTCAGATACTATTTAATGAAGTGTTATTCGACACGCGATTAGGCATTCCATCAGTCGATCATCGGATAAGATATCGGTTCAGGAAAACTATTCCTCAAATAATAATTAGATGTTTTGTAATGTATTTTGCAAACAATTTATTGGTTTTGTCGATATTCACAGCAATAGTCGAATTAGTTTTGAAATCAATCGATGAGATTGTTGTTTGATTTTTTTGGAGGAGGAGTTGTGGCATAACTTCTCAACTCCTCTTTGAATATAATATACTCTTTGAAATACTTTTTGATAACATTTTTATTTAATTTCAATTTTTTGCGTTCAACTCATTATAAGTTTTTTTGATCTAAATTTTTGTTTGAAAGATGAGTTTTATATCAATAAGTTAGTGATGATATAGGGCTGACACACGTGTGAGGTATGTCCTCTTCTTTTTATTCTAAACGATTATAATCATGATTTAGTTGTGAAACGACATATTATCTGAATTTTAATCTTGATTTTCAAGTGTTCAAAAACAACTTTAATATTGCTCTTAATATTATGTTCTAAATTAGTCATGTTAATAATTTCAATATATCGCAAAAATGAAAAATAATATCTCCAATCAATCAATATTTATTAATTTTCCTCCAATGAAGTGGTGATTTGCCATGATCAATTCAAGGATTTTCAATTGATTCTCGAGTTTTCTCAAATAATTTGTAAATTTGTCGAAAAAATCGCTTTGAATTAAATTAATATCTATTAATCTCTTGTGACATAAACCCAGCTCTCTCTCTCTCTCTCTCTCTCTCTCTCTCTCTCACCCTTTCTGTTGATTTTCTTCTTCTTCTTTTGATTGAAATAATTACATGATTTTTGAAATAAAAAATAATATTAAAATCCAATTAATCTTAAGCCCAGTATTTGACGTGAATTATATACTTTTCTTATTATTTGCCGCAAAAAACTTCATAACATTCGGATTAATCGATAGCTAAAAGGCATTTGATTTTAATTTCAATCGTTTGCATAACTTTTTAATGAAGTTTATGTTTTCATTTTTCAAATTAAATTTAATGTAATCGTTTATTTCAGAGCACAGGTAGACTTTAAGACAGAGAATCACTTTCCGATTCAGTTTCAGGTCATTTGCGGTCACATTCTGTGCCTTTTGAGGGAAGCGGTAGTGAAACTAAATTGTAATTTATTATCAATTTTTTAGTTAAAATGCTTTTATTTATTTGTCGAGAGAGAGAGAGAGAGAGAGAGAGAGAGAGAGAGAGAGAGAGAGAGAGAGAGAGA
>JAQIXV010000581.1:0-26377 GCA_034700625.1 Tectocepheus velatus
GGACTCAATATAATTATTGAATTTCAAATCAATTTTATTCATGTGAAATGTTCAAGGCAATTAATTATTGAAAAGTTTAATGAAAGAGATATAGACTTATTGTTTGACAATTCGCTAAGTTATCGAAACTTTACTTCAAATTAAGTTTTTAGGCATTTATTGAGAATTGACTGCAAATTCATTTCTTATTCCCTTTTCTCTCAAATAAAACAGATTTCGTATAAAATATTGAAATGAGTGAAGAAAAGAAGTGGTGCTGTACTCGGATACAAGAGGCCCGACAGAGAAACGCTAACAATACTCAGCAATGTATGAGTGAAGTCCTTCAGATTTTGTTAGAGTCTTGTAATCAATTATTTTCAATACTTTTTTTAAAAATTTATAATTTACTTGAGTTTTGTTTTAAAGGCGGAGCCCTTTTCGTGTTTCAAAATCTAATCGGAATACTTTTTCTAATCTTAGGTTAAGTTTAGCCAAAAATCTGAAATAAATTTCAATAATTTTTGAACAAATAATAGGAATTGTTTTCGTAAAGGACTGTCCATATAAGCCATCGCTTCCCATAAGTTTGATAGTATTCGGAGCATCTAGTATCATTTATGGCATCACTATTCAAATTGTTCGATGGAAATACATAGACTTTAAAAAGCCAAACAATGGATTTGCGACCTGTGCTCAACTCATGTTTATATTGTGGCTTTGATTTGGGGTAACTCTTCATAACGTTTTGCAATAAAACATTTGTTTATGTGATTTCAGCGGCTCTTACGGTCTTTACGAGCTATGGAAGTGTCAAAACTCATATCGAAGATAAAGACTCCGAACAATTCTGTAACGAATATCTCTATTGGTTTGCATTCTGGTTCTTCGCCATACTCTTGGTCATTTGCTTGATTTTAGTGTTTCTCTTTTGTTGTATCATTTGTTGTCTGATTCCAATCGGTTTATAGTATTCTAAACAACAGATAATAATCGTTCGCAAGAATGGGTCGTCAATAGTCATACCATTTATTGCTTTTGATTTAAAGTTATTTTTTATAATTTTTATTCAATTCTTTCTGACATTCAATAAATTTATTTTCAAAACTATTTTCGATTTTCGAAATATATTATCAAAAGTATTCTCAACTTAAAGCTTAACACTTCTTAAAGCCATTATTCATATGGAGGACTGTCCGGTCAATCCATCATTTCCTTTGAGTACTTTGACTTTGGGTACATTTAGTTTCATTGAAGGCATAACATTACAAGTGTTTGATTTAAATGTTTCGATGTTTCGATTATATTAACAAAAGGTATGGTTTCACAAATGTTTTCAAACTTCAGTTCAGTTTATCTTTAGTTGTTTTCAGTCATTTATTTGGAGATTCATAGCATTAGTCACGCATTGAATCGTTTCTAAATCTTTTCTATAGATATCTACGGAATCTTCAGAATAGTTAAAACTTATGAAGAGATGTCTATTAATTACTGTCACTCCGATATCTATTGATAATTTTCATTCATAATAACATTTATATTATAATCAATGTTTTGATGACTTATCTATTATTCCTTAATATGACCGAAACCTTTGTGGAGGTTCTCTCTCGACATTCGTAACCTTTCATTGCATTCATAACTGATTTATTAGATTAAAGGTAACGAAAAGCTGAACTATTTTCTAAATGTAAAACATCAAGTAGACTTTTTCATTCTAATTCAAAGACTTATATACCGATTGAAATAATCATTATAAAAATTATGCAAGAATAAATTTAAATCAATACATCGCAACGAAAATAAAAAAAACTATTTTTTTTAAACAAATGGCAAATGTTATTGAAATATCCGAAAATCAAAGAATACGTGACTTATCTTACGATTCGTGCCTTACATTCACTAAAAGCCCGCATCACTTGTCCTCAACTTTTTCAACAGAACGGCACAGAATATAATAAAAATTTTTAATAAGCACTTAAAATAACAAAAACCAAATCATCAAAAATTATATAAAATTGAAAAATTTAATTAAAATAAGCAAGATCAATGTTTATAAATGGTTGACAAAATGAAACAATTTGTTAGAATTACTTCAATTACTTCAAACAAATCAATGGTTTGTTTATTGAAAGACAGCAGAAAAGAGAGAGAAAGAGGAGTGAAATGTTTTATTAAACGAAAGTTGATTTCATTTAAAGGTTAACCAATTTTCAGTTGAGAAAGAATCATATGAACGGGTGATTGACAACTGAATATCATATATATTGAAGCCATGCTATAGTCGGGGAGTGAAGTAATCTTTAATGCAAACAATTTTTGAGGCATTTCTGTATAGTATTGTCATAACAGTCAACGAAAGGGCACAACTCTATTAGCGTTTGGAAGCAAACAATTCAGACATTACTTCAGATCTACAGAAAAGTCTTCACAACACTATTCTTCACAAAACCATAGATTCGAGAAATGCGTCAAAAACTATGGGTTTTGTAGAGAATAGAGTTTAATATAAGAATAATATTTAAAGAGAAAAAAGTTTTGGTCTTCTGTTTGAGGAACGCATGTGTCGTATATAATGTGGGCTTCACGTAAGGGCTCAGACACATCCTCATCGGTTAGCTTTGGCTGTGCACTAGACTCCAGACTATTAGCCAACCCCATAGCCAATGAGGGGACGGGTGGCCTTTCGAACGAATTCGAATCATAAAAGTAGTTATCGCTCTTCAAGTTGTTGTTGTTGTGCTTCTGCTGCAACTCTGTCTTCAATTCTTGTGAAGAGCTCTCCATCTGATTCCTGAGAGTTATTGAAGCCATTCGGAGCTATCGTGAGAACAGCATCTCTTGTGTGAAGTCATGAATATAGGCTCGTCATCGTCGCCCTCATCAGTCTATGGCACAGAAGTACAGCACAGGTCTTCGTTCGCCAGCGCTTATTACGACCCGTTTTATCCAAACGGAGGACCGACTTCTTGGAGTTCGTATCCGCCGCCGACATACCAGAGCCAGTCCGGACAATCGGTCACATCGGGTGCCGGCTCTTGTCTACTGCCTTCGGGACCCAAAGGACTGGTTGGGCCGCACTTTACACCAGTTCATCACCAGAGAAGAAAGAGAAGAGTGCTCTTCACCCAAGCACAGGTACGTGTGATGATGAGTACCTACTTCAGGGTGTATGACCTCTTCAAGACACACGATGACCCTTATCATTGTATTTCTCATATGGATGACCCTCTCATTGACGCCCTTCGATACTAATCCCCTTTTCCTTATCTAATGCAATATCTGAGAAGCAGTGAACCACTCAACCAATTCTTGACATCAACTCTGGCTGTAAAGCGATACACATGTAAAGTGTGTTCCACTCATTCACACGGCTTTCCATCGATGCTCTCCACCACTGATCATAACTCTCTCTTACACTTCAAAAACACTTTAATTTAACAAAACTTGTGTCACTTATACTTAAAAACTAATACTTTATTATACTTTGAATTATATGGAGTACTGACTCAATACCATTCCTCTCCTCAGGTCTACGAATTGGAGCGACGTTTCAAACAACAGAGATATCTCTCGGCACCAGAACGCGAACACTTGGCATCACTCATACAATTGACTCCAACACAAGTAAGTCATCGTTTTCTACCTCAAAAGTCATTCATATAAGAATGATCTATCAAATATCTATCAACTTTTCTGAATACTCAATGAATATTCATTAATATTTGATAAAATATTTTCACATTAATTGACAGTAAATCCATATTTAGATCTCCTTTTGTTTATTCAAAGAATTCTTTGATTTTTTCCATTTCCTTGACGTCAATGTCTTTGATATGATTGCCATTAATTTAATCCATTTCTTAGACATAAAACAGTTTTACTACTCATTGAAAAAATTTGTTTTATAGTTGAACTCATATTTTGTTTTTTACATTTCTCTCTCTGCAGGTGAAGATCTGGTTTCAGGTGAGCCGTAGTGTTGGCTAGTCTTCAGTTCATTCATAATAACGATTGAATGAATGGAGGAATACCTCATGTGATCCTAAAATCAAAAGTAAATTTTGTTTTTTTTAACGTTTGACTCAATCAGAATCATCGCTATAAATGCAAACGTCAGGCAAAAGAAAAGGCAATGAGTGACGCCTCCCCCACACCACCACAAAACTCAACAACCACTGGAAGTGTCAATCAAAGCAGTAATACATCAAATAATTCTTCGAGTCATGCATTCAGTTCCTCTCCCAGAAAAGTTGCCGTTCCTGTGCTGGTAAAGGACGGAAAGTCTCTAATGTAAGTCTAACATCACTTTTATATCGACATTCAATTGACAAAACGGTTTTCCATTCATAAGATAATTCAAAAAACAGTTAACACTTTCTTCTGAACAACTCTTTTCACTCAATATTTCACATTTTTTGCTGAATTTTTAAATCTTTTAATGAGTTTTAAAAAAATCTCAGAAAAGACTCTAAAGACATGTCATTACTATAAATACATTTATGAAAATTTCAACCAAATTATTAATATTAGCGATAATTCATTTAATTCAAAACAATAAGTCCTGTGTTTTATTGTTTGGTTTGCTTTTTGTTTATCAAATCAATCAAATTATTAATTGAATAAACAGTTTATAAGAAAATATTAAATAGAATACAAAATATTAAAAGAAATAAAACCGAATTCAAGGATGAATTTATTGCTTTGCGATTCAAAATTGTTTCTAAGGTCATAATCATAGGTAGTATTGACACAAGACATCAAATAATCAAAACATTAATTGAATACAAGTTTTCGATTGACATTACTTTTGTTGATATTAAGGAAAAAAACATTTAATTTAAAGAAATTCTTTGATTGAAAATCAATTTTCTAATAGAGTTATAATATTTAACCTTCGCTCAGATATTCTGTATTTGAGGCACTTTTTTGATTACAATTGAAATGAATTAGTTTTTTAAAACAAAACTTTTTGACTTTGATGTGACAGCCCTTCGACATCAGCGAACAGTCCCCCAAACGATCACAGTTCACATCACGACAACGCAATGCTGATCGCATCTCAGGCCGTATCGCCAGCCGGTGTTCCGGCGACTCATCATCATTACCACCACTTCGGTGCCAACAGTGGGGCGACAGTTGGCCCGGCGTTCGCCAATCCATTTGCCTCCGCCAACACCTTTGCTCTGTCACATCAGGAGCCACACCACGATTTTCTACTGAGAACATCAGTATCGCACTGGTAGCTAATGTAGGCTTTATGGTAGGCTCTCCAAACTTCTCAATTATTGCTTCACTTATTGTATATTTGATTTTTGTTAATACTTTTGATGTATTTATTTTGTTGTTATATTGAATTTCAATGAATTCACTCAAATACTTATTCGACAAATATTTGTAATGCATTTCAATTAATGAAACAAATTATATGACAATTAATTAATTAAACCAAACAATAGTACTTCAGAGCAAATAAATTATTGTTATGCTCTCTATTATACCATAGCTTTCCATTAATACCTCAAATCGATTAATACATAATAATGTATTGCTTTATATAAATAATTGAATTTGTGGTCATTTTTCAGTTTTGAATAATTTTACCTCAATTTTGAGTTCAATTTTTGTACAAAAAACATAAATTATTGGAATAAAATGAAATTATGATTTGCACTTCAAAATATCTTTTCATTTAATAAGCTTGCACATGTATTAGTTTTCTAGGTTTCTAAGTTTTCAATATAAAACGACTCTATAATATTTTTTTCAATCAAGCTCAACATTCTTGCATTTTTTTGGAGAATAGAATCCAGATTTTTCTAAAATCTAGATAAAAAAATATTCCATAAATGCAACCATTTTTCGTTAAAAGTAAAATTGATTGTGATTTTCGAGAATCAATAAATCAAAAACCTAAAGCATCAAATAACATTAAAGACATACCAAGATATTTTTAAGTTGAAACTAAAATTATTAAAGAAATTTTGACAATATCTACATTCTATATAAAATGGAAAATTTTGACCGACAAAATCTGGTCAATTTAGTGAAACGAGCAAGGCCAGTTTAAAATTCCAAGATAGCACTTTTTAATAGCAGTTATTTAAAGTCTATTTGCATTCTTTTAACTGAAAAATATTATTTGTATTGAAAATGGGAAAGCATTCCAATGTCTGGTATTTTATTTGATATATAATTTTCATGTAATCGAAAGACTGAGAGAAAGTTTTTATTAGTTTTGTTGAGTGATTAGCAAATCACTGATCAGTTGTTATAATTGATTAAATGCTTGAATAAACTGAAAACTTATTTACTTTGAGTAACGCTTTGTTTACTTTAAGATCTGAAGGCATAACCAAAACGTCTTTCCTATCAAAACATTTGCCAAAAATGAATGCAAAAGAAAATCTTAGATAAGGATCTCATCTCTAATACCAATTATGATCGTAATTATGACTAACTTTTAATATTAATAATAATCTTCACTCTGAGTACTATCAGTGATCACTTATTCCATCACTTTTTAAATATTTTTCAAACCAAATCAAATTATCATGGTGATATTGCGAATAGAAAACTTTTCCTTCCATGAGATTTGGTCTCTACTGATGAGTCAAATAAATCCGATGAGAAAATTATTAAATAATAAGAGAGAAGAAAGAGATTCTAAAAAACCCGAGTGATGTGTAAAATGCAAACTTCCCGTTAATAAACATAACAGAAATACAACAAAAGATTTTAAGTCCAAAAAAAATTATTGAAGAAAAGGAACAAAAAACGAGAGAACAAACCGAGCGTTGGATCACCAAAAACATAATCTTTTGTGAAGACTCGCGGTTTTGGGTTTAGAAAAAAATCAACAATTCATTAGATCTCTCTCTCTCTCTCTCTCTCTCTCTCTCTCTCTCTCTCTCTCTCTCTCTCTCTTTCTCTCCAAATATGTTTATATGGATATCAAATAATTTGTCGAATGAATGATTTGCTTAGAGATGAAAGCAATGGTTGAGCGGTATATTAGGGATGAATCGATGTATTAGTGCAGAAATAAATGCATATTTTCGATAAATAATATTAAACACAATATAAGTGCATAAAAATCGGTTCATTTGATTTGAATTGAGGCCAAAATAAAAAATTGACAAAAAATTTTCGATTCATGAGTTGAGTCCGGAGTTATTCAATGGTTATATATTGCGCTCCAATACATAATAGTTATGCATTTTATATATGACTTCATTATATATTGGGTTGTGTTCTGTTGAGGTGTGGGAACAGACAATCACTTTCATGTCTTTATTTGACAGAACGCAATGGAGCAGCAAATATACGGACGACTCTATTCTAAACCAATATATTCTGAGCTTTTATACTATATTTAAACATGAAATTCATGAGTCCGGGAACAGAACCGTACAGAAAGACTACCAGTCCTTCACAAAAGGAAACAGAAATAGAAGAATATAAAAGTATTTTTTGGTTTTTTAATATTTTTATATTTTTTTCAATTACTTCCTAAAATGCATAACAATTGAGGAAATTATTGAATAAATTTTTACTTTCACTCATCAATACCTTAACATTGAATTTGTTTCACTTGAATGGCAACAGTGGTCGATGTGGTGGTCAAAAGTGGGAGGGGTAGCAAACATTGAGTGAGTGTTAAAAGTGAGTGCAAAACCATTACTTATTTTCTCACTTTTTTTGAATCTTTTAACAAAATATCAGTTTGAGAGCTGAGTCTAACATAAGTTTTATTGAAGGGCATGTCTTTCTACCGCACAGCGATGTGGCTGAGCTCTGAGTGCACTACCACTGGTATGAGTGGACTACCAGTGCACGTGTGTGTTATGCCTATTCTAAACCAATTCATTCAAACCTTAAATAGAAAAGCATTGAGTCATAAATGGACTGATAGAGAGTTGGTGTCAAATACGCGGATATATTTACAAAGCTATTAGTCGTAGCGGTTGTGACCAACACTGAGAAGAGTGAGAGGCAGTGCTCTGTCGAGAGCTCTGCTGTGTTCTGACAGTCCAATACTGTTGATGCCATCAATGCCTGTCTAATGAATTTGTCACTTTCTGATGGTATCCTCTCTATTGACTGAAACCAATATAGCATTTAGTGGTCTATTCCTATCAAAAACACTCTCTTTTTGTCATTCAATTCAATAATAGATTCAATGTTTTCTCATTGAGTCAAAAAACATATGGTTTTTGGTTTGGTTTTAATCATTCAATGATTACTGAATTTATCGAAAGACGTTATATTTATATTTCCTTTTATGAGAAAAACTATTATTCTTTAGAAAAATATTTGGAAATTAAATTGAATTTGTATTCTGAGGCCAACCACTCGTATATCGCAATATAAGGTGAGGGAGACTTGAGTTGAACTAAAGATATGGTGCTTTGGATACGACTATTGTATTTGATTATGACTTCAGTGTTGATGACAATCACAAACTCTATTGGAAGCAAATAAGAAGAGATCGAAAGTGAATCAGACGTACAATTCATCGCAAGTTTGTCGATACGAACCATGAGTTTCGATCATTGAATATACGGATAATGTTTTTCTTTTAGTCGTCAGTTCCAGATCTGCAGCACATCTACTGAACGGTAGTGTCCGCTCTCTCGCAATGCAACTAAATATTGAAGTGCAGTGTCAACAGTGAGTGTGCAGTGAGTGACCATATAATAGAAATAGAAATACATAGACCAGAGTTAGAATCAACGCTCAGGTCTTCTATTCAAAGATGTGTTGACGTGAGCTATAATACCGACCAAACTATAGGGTCGGTTGAGCTAAAACCAAAACCATTGCAAATATGGATTGGGAGAGAGAGAGAGAGAGAGAGAGAGAGAGAGAGAGAGACCAAGTGTTTGGTAGGTTGTGGTGAACGGTAGTATTATTTGATGCAGAGGTGCAATACATCTATGAATTGCATAGATATTGTGGAGTGTATTCTGGAAATGCATTCTTGAAATGCCAGCAATTTTCATGTGCAGGTGTGATGTCTATATCAATAGTCATGACTCAAAAGTGTTCGTATATTCTCTAAAATGAACAGAAAAAGGATTGAATCGAAATCTATTAGAATAATGTCATTGAATACAACGATGAAGCAGTTTATAAGTGCTTTTCCTCTGATTGTTGTCGACTGTCATTGATTTCATTGATATCTATTGATAACCATTGATAACCATTGATGACCATAAGTGTTGACCACATTTTTATTACTCCATTCATAACTTTCTTTCACTTTTGAGTCATTTGATAAGAAAACTATTCTCATATATAAGTAGTTTTTAAAATCACACGAAGAATGTATTCCAGTTTATTTTGATATATAAACTTGTCAAATCTTAAAATATTTAGATAGCTTTAAAATGGTGCCAAGAATATTACCTTATCCAAATTATCAGGCTATTTTAAAATTGAAGGTATATTAACTGCTAACCAATTATTTACATTAAAGATATATAATTATAATCAAATAATTTACAAATATTTTCAGTTATATTTCACTTAACATAATGCGCATACATTTCAGAATATTCTGAAAAGAACCGGAGCATGAAATCAGCTCTTGGTTCAAATGAATATGAAATCCGTTTGCAAAATAGGATTGCGATCAACGGGTCGACCACTTATGAGAGGGGAACGAATCAAATCAATTAAATTGATTGTACCGATCGTTGACTGGTCTGAATCGGGACAGGCATTCAATTTGAGAATTATAAGAGTTATGGTCTCAAGTGGTGAACGTGTATGTGATTCTTGCCAAATGAATTGTGCAGGGATTCTGACAAATGTTAATATTAAAACCCAGAACCTAATACAACGAACGCATATTTCGATAGGAGTGCAGTACTTCTCATCCGATTTTAAGTGAGTTTTGTGTCACATAACACAAGGAAGGGAACGGTTCTAAACATTTGAGTAGTTATTGTGTTTTTGGCAAAAAATGAGATCTGAATTGCGAGAGAATAAGCAATAAGTAGATGAGAGACCATATGAACAGACATATGAAGTAACCCAACCATTGGAAACCAATATAATATACAACACTCCAAACGCATTCACTCCAAATACAGTTCTGCCTTTGATTTGTATGGTGTGCTGTGCCTGTGCTCCGATTAGGACCCACTTGAGATGTGCACACATCGGCCCCGTATTTGTCCCATTCGGTGATCCACTTGAGAGGAATTCTGACCACTTGTGATCAAAATTATAGAAAATCATACATCTGTTGGATCTGTAGCTCTCATCCAAGACTTGACGCTAAAGAACTGTCGCCCGATATATGACCGACAGATTTGACACCAACTGATCCGTAGGTTTGAAGTTGGGCTCAGAGTTTGACAAAACCTTTGAGAACTTTTTTCAATAGACAAAAAATAAACATTAGCTTCAAATCTAATATATTTTGTATATATTAGGAAAAGAGGTTTTTTAGAATCAAATAAAGTCAGGATTTGAACGCATTCTCCTCTAAATTGAAAAAATAATTTTTTGCTGATAAGAGACGAAAAATAATATTTTCTTATTTTGGTTTAGATCTGGAGAGCCCTTCAGCTCATATTTTTCTCTGTTATTAACAAAAGTGAACCCATTTTTTACGGAAAACTTGAATCAAATTAAAAAAAAAATGAAATTTAATTATATTTTTAGAAAAGGAGACCAAAACTGAGTAACAAATATTGCGATGCATTCAAAATATATAAGTTGTGTCAATATGGGTGGCCGTTGCCTACAATCGGAACCACATCTTCATTTGGATCCAATATTGACATAACAAAAATGGCAAAAAATAAGGTACAGGTGAAGTGAAAGAGCTCTGGCAGCTAAAACAATAAGTGGGGGCACACAGGCTATCGAAAAAGTCAACATTAAAATACTTGTCTATAAAGTCGTCCACTAAAAGCAGAGGAATATATTTGAGGCCACACAGAGAGAGATGGTTAGTGTGTGCTGTGCTGTGTGTGTGATGTATGTCAGCTCTTATTTGCTTTCGAGTATAGGTTCTCAAAATCCAAGAATCGAATCGAAAGGTGAGAATAGATGGCAAAGAAGCCACTGATAGACAGCTCTCAAAACACTATGAATTATCTCATTTTGAAGAAAAGTTTGACTTTTTTTTGAAAATTCAGTTAATGTTAACCCTAAAGGAGGGAACGGGTAGTCAATTGTATAGACATTTGTAGGCACTGCTCGACTGACCAAAACATTGTGCGAAGAGAAAGACAAATAAGGAATTGAAAGTTAATGCAAATACTGAACTAACAATTTGGTTGAAATGAACTGTCGAGTAGAGGAGAGTGGAGCGGACACTGAGGGAAGGCTCTCTCTCCTCATCCACAACATTCTTACTCTACGAACGATTAGTTTTACGTTTGGTTTTCCGAACCATTTGATTGCAAGTGTTTTTGTTCAGAGTTTCAGCACTGACTCAGTTTCGATATCAGAGTGCGATTACATCCTAAGAAATATGAGTCCAATGCAAACACTGGGCAGAGAAGGCACAGACACAGGACAGGAGCTGTGTTTTAATATCCGGTTAACGGCCTATCGATGAGCGCACGGCTTTTGTGGACATAATCTCCAACTATTGATACATCAAGTGGTCGATCGTATGTATGGAAAACCAAACCAAACAACTCTTGCGATCGATTCTAGTCTTCAATTCTCTCTCTTTTTCTTTATTGTGTTTTCTGTGAATATTGAGAATCGATTTGTTTTTAATAGTTTTTCTCAAAGGTTTTTCACCAACAGATACATTGTTCAGATGGAATTAAACTAGGTAAATTTTGAACTATCCCATTTTGTTTTTCAATAATTTTCATTATTTGTTTGAAATTCTTTATTTAATTCAATTTAATTGTGTTTTGAGATATATATCACATTTGGATGCTATCTATCAATGAATTATTGGATTATTTTTGTTCTTTTCATGTTTTCAAACAGAGATTTCCATAATTGATGTCTAAGTGCTCGACAATAGTCTCGATATAGAATCCCATTTTCGCCTCAATTCAAATGCTTTTAATATTTAAAATAATCCAAAAATTTGTTATTCAAGGATTTTCTTAAGGCTTATGGGATTTTCCGCCTCAGAAATGACAGCTTTAGTGTGAGAGAGAGTGAGAGAGGGCCACAGATTTCACACCATTTAAGACACAATAAGTAAATCTTATTCCATTCCTTATTTGTATAATAATGTGTTTTGTAGTGTGCCTTGCTCACATCAACATCAATCAATGTTTTAATTTAATGAAACATTAAATATATTTGTATTAAATTGAGCCTTAATTCAAGAGATTTGTAAATATCAACAATTCATATCATAAATTATATGGCTATTTAAATTCTCTCTCCCCCTCTCTCCCCTCCTCTCTCTCTCTCTCTCTCCAAAAATAATTGAATTATGAAATCATGATTTGAGGGCATTTACTGTCCAAAGAATATTTAATAATCAGATAATTGGCAAAAACGATGATATAATGAAAACAATCGGATGAGATGATAGTACACGTGTTGTTGGCATGACTACAGTCTGTCTGTCCTCTTGAGTGATGCACGCGTCCAATGATTCGCATATACTTTGAATGAATGAAATTCTGAATGATTTACAACTGAATTGAGGAACAGTTTGTTGGTTAAGGTTTAGCTCATAATTTGGTGAGCAATTCAGAGATCAAATAGGAATGGCTGCGGGCTATAGGCAGTCGAGTACATCATCTCAAGTGGAGAGGCAGTCGGCCTGATTAAGCGCTAACAATACCGGTGCAGACACTAATTGAGTTGTTGTTGATGTTATTTCTACTGATATGTTATTTCAATACTCACTCTCTTTTCTTTCACATTATATTTCGCGAATCAATGCACAGACAAAACGCAAGGGCTGTCCAATTGGCCCATAACTAAGAATATTGAGATCATTTTACTTCAAAACCAAACTATTGAAGCATTCATTTTAAAGACACTCACAAATAGCTAAACAATAGTTTACTATTATATGATATCAGAGCCAATACTCTATTCTTCTGATTCTACAATAGATTCTGAACTCATTTTTTTGATCGAAAGAAAAAATGAAATCAATTTCGAGTGTTATTCAACTTTTGCTCAAAACATAATTAACTCTCAAATGACAACAAATAAGTCTCAGAAGAGGTCGAAAAATATATTGGATTTAAATTTTGAACATGGTCATTGATCAAAAATCGATTCACATCCTACTGATTATCTCAAAAAAGAGTGGAAAACTGTAAATCACAATTTGGACTTACTTCTAATTATTTGGTTTTTGAATAATTTAGAGAACTCAGCTTGATAAGTTTGTCACATATGAGAAACCAAATGTAAAATCGCATACATTTTCAATTGAAAAAGGTATGAGAATATGGGAATAATCAAGGCTTACAGAGTTTATTAACAAAATAAGTTTTGTATTGAAAATCAGTCAATCATTTTATATGAATTAAATTGAAATCAAATAAAACCTAAACTTATTTTCATATCAATAATCATTAGAAGTATTTATTGAAAATTATAGTCTTTTAAAATATGAGAGACTCTTATAATTGTGAAACTTGATTGATGTGAACCTCAATAGGAAAGCTATTCAAAAAAAATTGCTGAAAATATTTTCATTAATACTGAAGCGATATCTAGTGCTTCAATTATAAGTTAGAAACGAAATGAATAGCTTGGTCAAGTTTTATTTATTCGATTTATAAATCCAAGCAAGCACAATGACCTAGTTGCTTTTTAATTGTTCTTTCACTTTGCAATTGATTTCTTAATGTATTCGCGAGAATTCAAGTATTATTTTAAAACTTATTACAAGTATTCAAAAAAAAGTAAATCCATTCAAAGAATAAGATAAAACTCAAGCCTTTCAGCAAATATGTCGAACCCATCGGAAGTGTATCCCATTTGGAAACTCGAAGAAAGCAAACAAACCATTGCTTTGAAAGAAAACAAAAAATCAAATCAAATGACACAAAAGTTTAAGACTTCGTTAATAGGTTTGAGACAATCGGAATCCAATCGTCTTAAAAGTCCTGATCTGTACTTTAGAGGTCTGGCCAATAGTTTATGGTATTTAACGATTGAGCCCCGAATCAAACAAAACGATTCGGATCACTACTATTTCGGGCTTTTTCTTCATCTGAAGAGCAAACAAATGGAGCGCTTCAGTGGACAGATCGCGAAGATTAAGACCTCAATAGTTGACACCAAAAGAGGAAAAGTATGGACAAAGTCGAGCAAACCCCTCTTCTACCATGGTCAGTCTGGTTGGGGATGGAAGTACTTCGTCACCAGAAATGACATCTTCGAGGACTGCAAGCGTTCAATAGATTTGAAAATAATTGTTTCGATTACTTCCATCCAATGGCGAGACATAAATGAGAGCCATAGGGTAGGGCTACTCTGTTGTGGCGATTCCGACAAGAAATTGGATGAATTCTCGTTCACTCACGACCTCATGAATGACAGAGAGTATTGTGATATCCATTTTGTTGTCGGAGACGTCGATTTTGCCGCCCATTCAAAATTGTTGGCCTCAAAGTCTTCGGTCTTCAAGAAATTGTTTGCCAAACAAAATGAGATAACGATTACAGGAATGGATAGCTTTGTCTTCTATGAACTCATTTCATACATATATAGAGGATATTCCCCAAACATTGAGAGATACTGTCAAAAACTGCTGATAGCAGCCGATCACTACCGGATCCCTCATTTGAAGTCTGTTTGCGATTATCTCTGTTTTCGTGATTTGACTTCAGATGAAGCCATCGATGCCCTGATCTTTGCCGACAAATACCAGACTTTTAGCGCAAAATTGAGGACTCTTTGCTTTATTGCAATCAATTTCAATCAAATTGTGAGCTCTTCGGCAAACAATTGGAAGACATTTGTAGACAAATATAAGGATCTATTCAAAGAGATTATGGAAATCAGTGAAATGAAGTGTCTCTGTCCCCATCACTGAGACTTTTTTCAATTAATCAAATTCTCTTAAATTAAAGTTTCAATTATTTATTGATTAAAAATATTCTATTCTTTTATTGAATTCAATTAAAGTCAAAATTATGAAAACGTATCCAAAATTTGTATTTTATGTCTGAGGTATGTCTCAATACTTCCGAGAGCGCCGACCAAAAATCCGATGCATTTCAATGTAATATAATATGCGTTAAATAAATTTATGTAGTTTTCAGTCAAATCGTCGGGAAATAAAGTGGTCGGAACACAACCCAACAGTAAGAGAAACAAAAACCTGTGCCCAACCACAAGACCGCAATAGATGCCAATGAATGGTATTCTCAGAAGAAAAACGACAAAACTGAATGTCTTCAAATGAACGTTTATATATCTTGCAAGATATTTGTTCGCCATTTGATAGTCTTTTTTTATATATCCGGTAAAAAACCAGAAGAACTCAAAGAGAGGGTAAAATAGATATGCGGCCAAAAAGACAGTCATCTTACTCTTTGGCTCTATTTTGTTCTCCAAAATGTCTTTAATTATTTTTTTAAGACTCATTTCAACATTTTCTGACCATTTGTTTGACTTTAAATCTTCAAAACATTTTTTATTTTCAATGAGTTTTTGGATTCTTTCACTTTCTTTGGTATCGTTTTCATAAAAATAAAGCGAATAATCTTTTGTCAGATCCATTAATGGGGTAAACATTTGGGGATAGTCTTCTGTGGTCGTCGGTACGGGCACCGAGTCTTCAACTGAAGGATGTGGTGTCACAACAGACATCACATCAAAACTAATTTGGGTATCGTTTGAATCATTTCCATCGGATGGAGGCTTCGGATTGGAATCACACGAATTGTTTTGAGTCGATATCATTACAATGTAATCAATTGAAAGCAACAAAATTATACGAAATTTCTTCATAAGATTCATTAGTTTTGAAGAAATTCTTTAAAATTATGCGATCATTGATTCGTTGTATTTAATGAAATGTTTGTTAAAATTATAATTTGATTGAATGTCAAACAAAACAATTGAATCAAAACCTGTTATATCGAGAATCAAATTAATTGTTTCCCAAAAAATCATTGAATTTATCAAATATTTGATGAAATGTCTAATCAATTGCTATTTTATTAATGTTTTAAAAATAATTGAGTTATTTGACAAATGCATAAACTTATGGCGAATATTATATTAGAAAAATATAAGTTTTAGTGAAAAAAGTGATAGATTATTGACAAATTGGAAGAGAGATAAAATAGTTTCAATACCAGTAATGCTCGACAAATAAGTTTTTATGCATTTAAATAAAATCGCTATGAATTTGATTGTTTAGGAAATCTATGAAATCAATAGAAAAGAAATTTTTTATCAGAAAACAAAAGATTCGAAGAAAATAATTAATGGTTTAAAACAATTTAGTTTTTGACCTCAAAAAAAGTGATGAGAAAATAATTAATTTACGTTACATTCAATACATTCAAACAAAATCATTAATAACTAATGAATAGAGTTTTGATGAAAATTATATAATAATACTATTTTACAAATAATAATAATATTTATAAAATTGATGAGAAATTTGTAAAATTTCAACATTTACTTCAATTTGATCTTGCTCGATTAAATAAATTTTTAAAAACTAGTTTTCAATTTGTTTTTGACAACAAATTTACAAAAAATATTCAATGAATTCCGACTTTTAGTGAATATAATTGTCATTAAATTAAAGAATTGGCCAAAACTTCTGATAAGTATTTGATTTCTCTTAAATAAAGTCTTTAAAACCGAAGAAGTTTTTCCGGTTTTATTAAAATTCAATTAAAAATTCATTCATTTGTTGATAGAATCGGTTGGAGTTCTTCAGCGGTTCTGATGATTGGCTGATGAATAGGAGAAGAACTGAATGAAGAGTTGGTGTTCAGTAATATTACCCAAAATTAGAATTTATTAAAAACTGTCGACTTTTTTGACGATTAATTTATAGGAAATCCTATTAATTGTTAGACCAAACGGATTAAGTAGAGGACGACTCAGAATAAAGATAAAAATGTATGAAAAGGAAAGCTATAAATAATTATCATATAACTAATCAATAGTTATACTAAACTAATAAAAACTAAAAACAATTAAAATAATTAAAAAAAATGGCATCAAATGTGTTCACAAAAAGTCTTCACTGATTTTGTTGTGGAGTTATAACCAATTGAGAGACGAAAAAAGATTAAGCGATAAAAACAAATCCAATTAATAAGAAGTTTATCACAGAATATATGATTTGAGGTCCACTTAAAGGTTAAGAAATTATTGTTTAGATTTCTTTATACACATTAAGGCATGAGATGCACAACAATTTCGTTTAATGTAATCGTGTTTACAGTATTTCTCTCCAAATCTCTCCAGAAATTGAGTGCACGTCAGAGAACCCGCCATTCGTTCCACATTATTACGGCACTGACCGGTCCCGGTCTCAGGGATCTCAGTTTGGTTGGCCGGCGCCACCACCACTTGTGGTGACTCTATTGTGGGCACAGCGAGTCTTAAATAAGGACTTATTACGTGTCGGGACAACCCCTGTCTATTACGCAACCCCTGTCGGGGGTATCTTCTGGCCGGCCATTGGTTATCTGAGCGGGAAAGGAGACGATCCGGAGCCGGTATTCGACTTATTGGTTGTACGTGAGTGTAGTCCGGAATTATGTTCTCGATTTCAGCTAAACATTTCCCGTTTCGACACACCTTTACATTAAAGACATCCCAATTAGATAACAATCATATAATTTGTTTAAATACCTGTCCGTCACCGCATTGGGAGCCCTCAGCCGCTGGTCTATAGGACACACAATAACCTGAGGCGCTGTCGAAGCAAAAGAGTTGAGCACAGACTCGAGCGTCTTTCTGTTGGCACAACCAGTCATTTGATAAAAATAATTATTAGTTTTTGTTTAAATAAAAATAAAATGGGAAAACATACGAAACAGGCGTTGGTTCCTCTGTCTCTTTTACACTGTTCATCCAATGAAAGCATGGTTCCGGGTAATACCCGAGGTAACAATTGGTTTTCGTGTGGAAAGTTATACAGACAAGTGGCGGTCTCTCCACTGGAATCATAACAAATCAAATTAAATACCAAATCCATTGAAAAATCACTTTTGAGACTCACTTAAGAAAGTGTTTGAACTGTTCGACAGAACACGTCGACCAACGGAACCCCCTCTCGGTATGTCTGAGATCACTCATAATGAAGCCGTCTTCCCAGGGGCAACGGGTAGCACCCGGACCACCCAAATAGCTTGGAGGAGGAGAGCCGTCGTGAACACAACCAAGTCTTCAAACAAAAATCATAGTATTATTAATTGAATTAAGAAATCAATGTAATGGTTGGTGACGTACAGGTGTCCGACTTCGTGTGCGGCAACAATGATGCCACTGAACCCTCCGCTGTCTTCAATGATCGCAACGCTATTCACTTTTTCAAGTCGTTTGTTGACAACGCAGGCGCCGCCAACGTATGCGAAACCGGCGGTTCCTCTATTGCAACGGCCGCCCTCATAACGCCGCCGACACATATCCAGTTTGGTTATGACAACCGCCAAATCGTATGTCGGCAACCGGTCCTCTCTATATAAATACTTTCCCATATCAGTGAGAGCTCCGGCCGCGTCCACTGCGTCGGCATTTGGCGAACGGAGTCTATTCCTCTCCAAATAGGGCGTCGCGTCCCTGTCCTGCAAGTCATTACAGATATTATGTAATTATTATGTAATTAATGCAATTAAATAGACTTACCTTGGCCACTATCATTCCGGCCAAACTGACTCTAATCTGCGGATGTCCCAGAAGTTTATATCTGAGGTCAACCCCATTCCAGAAACTAATGAAATATCGTTTAACCTCACGACTGGTGGCGCCGTGTAATACATAAGAGTCATAATCGACGACTAAAAGCACTTCCGGCCAAACAGTTTGCGGCGCCTGACGTTTGGTACGACTCGAACGGTGTTCTCCAGACTTTGCGGTCGAGTTATAGTTGAGACCCATTTCGGGTAAACTTGAGTCCAATTCCACTTTTCAAACAAAAATATTTGTCTTTACTTCAGAACAGTTAACAAAATGACTAGACTTACGGTAATCGGAGTGACTCTTCTCGTTGTCAAACATATTTCGTTTATAAATAACATGAGTGTTGAGACGACTCCTCTGATTCATTGAATCTTTATTAATGGTCTGACTATCAGTTAGTTTGCTATTTGTATCGATCGGTAGCTCAGAGACAATTGTTTGGGTATTATTGACTGAATTCGTGCTATTATTTGATTTTTGAGTTTTGGTCCTTTTCTTGAATTCGATGGCCTCGTCCTCATCCAAAAACATTTCATCGTCGCCGTTGTCTGCGCTATAGTTGATGTACTCCGTGTTATCTAAGCTGACTGTTTGGGGAACGGGTCGTATCACTAAATCATTTCCAATGGTTCCGTGCTTTGAATGACATTAAAATATATTTTAACTATTTTTACATCAAATCAAATGCGTTCCCAAAAATAGATTAAAATCAAAGCAAACCTCGAATACAAAGAAAAAAGTTAATGTTTGTGAAATGTCTGATAGATGTGCGAGATTGTGGTCAGTCATGTTTTTTATATTGTTTTTTTGTGGTTTGCAAAAGACTGTTAGGGATCTAATTTGGGAAACATTTGATGGCTTTGATAGTGGGAGGGATGACATACCAATTGAATACTTCCATCTGACTTACGGTCGACTAAAATCGCAGCCATATTCGACTTGTCGTGATATGTCGTTCCTATGCTATGGTTTTCCTAAAAATAAAATTTCATATAATGTTAATAGACATGAGAGGAGAGCAATGAATCGTAAAATAATAATAATAATGATTATTAGCGAACAGTGTTTTTAAGTCTTTATTTTTAAAAATATAATACAATTAAGGAAATGGGACTTCAATTTGGAACCGATATAATAGAAGTGCTTAAACTGTTTCGCATTCATTCAAAATCAAAACTATTTAACACTAAATCTATTCTACAATAGAAGAGAAACTAAACTTTTTTTTTCTTCACCCGAAACCTCGAGTCCTTTATTATACTTATTGTTTAAAAATAGATTTATTTTTAAAAACTCTTCAAAATATTATCTTAAATATTGTTTTTTATTCATTTGATTAGAGAAACTTATTTTTAATTTTTTCGGTTATTATTAAACTTCAATTGAATTGAAAGTTAAATAAAACAATAGAAGAGTATTAATGGTTATTCAAAAAGAGATATTATCGGATTTGGATTAATTTTTCAACTCATCCATTAAACTTTCAAATTTATCAAACAAATATTTTCCATTTATTTTCTTTTAATAATCAGTTTAACAGTTTTTTATCTCTCACTTCAGGTTTGACACAAAAATCAGATAATTTCTGTGCATTTCAATGATTTTTGTTTGAGAACAAGGCTTTCAATACATAAGACTAAGAGTAAAAACTGTTATAACAGTTATACCACTCATAACCGAGTGATTGAATAATGGTTTAAACTTTAAAGTGTCTATCAGTGGAAAGGGTCACAAACACTAGTCATGCGATTAAGTCGTGAAACGATCGCAATTCAAATCAATTCGAGTCTTTGCTTTCGATTTAATTGAAATTCAAAGTAAACTCTTTTAAAAATCAAGAACTATATTGACGTTTGTCTCTCCGTTTAAACTTAATTTTGGTCAAAGTTTTGCAGACTTTCCCATCAAAACAACAACAAACAAAAAACTCAAATAAATTGAAAATTAAAAGTCAAATAACTTAAGAAATTGAATGTATGTTAAAAAGGCATTGTATTGGAGTTTTGAAAGAACCAAAAACTCAATTCAGTTCTCGTTTGGGTCACGTTTTCATTCATTACTAGAAAATTGTTTTTCTCTTTCATAACAATTCTGTTCGAAAATCGCGAATATTTTTTTAAGATCCCATTAATCAGGGGATGACCAAGATCTTGAAATGGTCTAGATGGATCCAATGAACTAAATTTGATAGACAATAACAAACCATTTAAACAATCAACAATTTAAATCAGCAAAACTATGTTTTCTATTTTTCTATTTCATTTTATCATGGTCAAATCAAGTTTATAATGATTGGAGCCTGGGTTAAACCATGCACTCAAATAGTCCAATCACTGTTCCACTGGTTATAACCGATATTTATTGGAAATAATTTTCGTAATTCTCATATGATTTGCATTTATATCAAATGACCCAAAAATATAATAAATATTAATTTGATATTTAATTCATTCAAAAAGAGTTTTGCGATTATTAACCGAAGAAAACGAGTGATTAGATGAGAGGCAGAGTCTTATTATTTATTGTGAAATCACTTTCGCATATTTGTGTTGATGTCAGAAATGAATTGAATTTTGAAAGATTTTTTTGGGGTCAGCGCTACTGAACAAAAACTATTATCAATAAAGAGAATGGTTTTCAAAAGAAGAGATTATATTGTTTTTTGAGACCATTTCTTATTTTGAATGTTATTATTGTTTGTCTGCCGAATAACAATTGAAATAAAAGTTATTTTTTATCTCTTGCTCTCAATGTTCGCAAAAATAAGGAAAGTTTTTCTTAACTTAGAATTTAATGCCAAAAAAATTTAGACTAATTTTGTTTTTCGGAAAATCCAGTTGCAGAGGGAGAGGGAGATAAAATAGAGAGAGAGAGAGAGGCATACCTGAGCGGTTGTCGGCGCTTCGCTGTAACGCAACTTTCCATTGCTTGTGGTCTCCGCCATAAATACTTTCATATCTTTGATTCTTTCGTTAAAATCATTGTTTTTCTGGAGATTTAGTTCCAGTTTTTTGCCGAAAGCGTTCAAATGGATCTGTTTTGGCGACAATTCATTTTGGTCTGAGCTCTGGTCGACTGAGCGCTTATTTATTATCCTTATATTTGTTAAGTCATATTCAGGTACTGAAAGATAAAAATAAATTTCAAATTAGTTTTTCAAAATAAATTTCAGATCGAAGATAATTTATATTCACTATAAAGGGAACCCCAAAAATACCCTCCCTTTTACTGAACAGATCAATAAAATGAGTTGAAGTCCCACTTAGTTTTCCAATTCAAATATGGATTATTTATGAAATGAGTTAGCTCAATCAATTATTATAATTTTTAAAAATCGTTTGAAAGTTAATTAATTTTTCTGATTCAGGATTTTCACGACTAATGCCAGTCGTGTCCCAAACACTCATTAAATTAAAAAAAAAATTTCTTTTTTTGAAAAGTGTTTCGGTTGAAAGATCTCTCTCTTTATGAGAACCAAATATTTACAAACAATTTGTTTTAAAAACAAGTGCTTAATGGGAAGGATGTGCTCGTAATTAGAAGAAAGAGTTAAGAAACTTATGAAACCGTTAATTAAAATCTGTAACGAAATATGTATTTAAATAATTTATAAATATTTTTTAAACATCTCTCTCCACAAAAGTGTTGAGCAATAGATCACAACCCAATAGTTATGTCAAATACTAACACAAATCCATAAGAAATGAGGTGCTCTCCCACTCTCCCACTCACTTCATTGTGCACTCACTTATCTTAACAATAATTTTAACATCAAATAAGTTTTTTTTTGTGAAATATGGTATATCTTAAAAAATAAATTTGAGTAACAAATTCATATCTGTTATGATGTGCTCCCATTGAAAGCCCGACTGAACAGAATTGTCTTGTGTTTAAGGACTTGAAAGATAGGCTAAGAGTAAAAGCTTATGAAACTTATAATAATTATTCGATAAATCATATATTTTTGGATCAAAACAAGTATTCCATTAATATCTTATGAAACGAATGATAACATCTTTTTCTTGAATTAGATTTACATTTAATTAGGGTTTCATTTGATTAAAACTCTCACCAAATGATAAAATTGAAGGCAAACCTAAACTCATTTTAATTATACGTTTGAATTGTTTTGAGAAAAATAAATGAGTGGTGACTTCAAATGGATTTAAAATATCTTTTGTTAAAATAATTTTTTGTTTTGTTTTCATTGTTGCTTTTTGTTTGTTTCAATGTTTTAAAACTGGCCTTGCTTCCTACCATTCATTTCTAGGTAAGCTTTTAAAGGCTCAGTTAAGACAGATATCTATTTGGGAGGAGGAGAGGAGGCCTTCTCTGATGGACTAAATTTAAATAGTACCTCGTTAAGTATTTAGTGCATTGCTGTCATAAATTTGCGTAAAATAATGTTTTTTTTCTGAGAGTCATAAATGAAAGTAAAGTCTAAATCGAGTCAATCAATAAAAAAACAAATGTTTTACATTTGATTTGAGATAAAATCAGTTGAATATGTTTTGTATGACTCAACTCAAAACTTGATGTGTGACCAAGTTAAGCTCTAATCAGTTTAATTGAATTCAAAGTTGAATTGAATTTATATAGAAATTGACGGATTATTTCGATTATATATTGAAAATGTTTTATAAATTCAAACCTTAGCTCTCAATCATTATTGAGTTTTTTAAAAACTTTTATTTATTTATTATTTAACATTATTTACATTTAAATGGAAAATCAAAACAAAGAAAAAAAACCACCTTGGTTAACAGACTGCAATTTACTTCGAAGGCTTTATCCATTATCAATGATTGTGTCATGATTAAATTTTTATTTGAAAAATCGTCACAGGGACGTTTTAGCTTGGGTTTTCATGCGTGAATCGATAGTCATGGTTGGGCTCAAGTATCGTAACTTTTGTAATATTATTAAAGTTTTAGTCAAAGCTTTTATTTTTTGTTATTTTTTTGTTATTTTTTTGTTTGAGAATAAAAATCAAAGGAATCTCTTATAATAGAAAAGCATTTGTTTTGAATATTTTCTTATCTATTGATCAGAAAATTAACCAAAAATATATGTAAAGAACCTTCAATAGTCAATTAGCATAAATGAACATGGTCATTAAAGTTTCATTTTTAAAAAGTAAATGACTTTTGATTACATTAAGAGTCGATTTTGAATCGGAAACCTTTGGTGTCAACATTTGAAAAAGACATGGGTTAATGGTTTTGACTTTCAAGGGTTAATGAATTTTGACGCTTTCTCATCACCATCAACATTGCACAGGGTCAATTATCTGATGTTAGCTAATGTCTAGCCTTCCCTCAGGAAAGCATCAAATAGTTATTAGTTGAGAAAGTTTTAGTCAAATAGAGTTCAATAACTTCAAACTTTAAGGTGAAAAACCGTAACCTATCCCTCAATTGAAAATGATCTTGTTGATAGCACTTACCGTCATTGTGTGATTCGACATGAAAAACAAATTTCAAATCATCTTGGCTCATTCTTTTGTGAATCTATTTTAGTATTGAAGAAACAAAAAGACAAATCAATTAAATTGGAATTCGTTTGAAATTTGATAATTGTTTGGATAATTGTTTGTCAATCAAATCGAAGGACTTATAAAAAACAAATTTAATGTCTTTTTATTTCAATGTCTTCTAAGTCTATCTATTCATCGAAAAGGAATTCAATGGCTAATGGTTTTTGTGTATTGATATTTATAAATGTTCACCTGGTGCTTTTGTGGATGAGCTAATGGTTGAACGAGTGGTAAAAGAGCCAAAATATTGAGGACTAGTACTACAGAAAGCATTTGTGACGAAATGCTTGTCTTCAATGAAGACAAGCGCCGGCGACGTCCGAATTGAATACATTTCGTAATTAATTCAATTATAGTAAATAACATATTAGTTATCAGTTGGCACCGCCGTTGGCTTAGGAGTGGCCTCTCAGGAGTGGTTAAACTTGGCTTAGGGTCCTTTTGGCGATATCCTCCAAATTGCTATTCACTGGTTGTTCCGCAAATAGTTGTGCTTTCGATTGTGCGAAGACGTAATCCTATGTTATGTCCCAAACAATAATTAGATCCAAAGATTAAGTGTATTCCAGATTTGGGATATTGTAATCAGATTTAGTTCGACTATATATACAAAAAACATATTCAGATACGATATACACCATTCGTGGGACACTTTCTGAATAAATGATTTCTTTCTTCAAATAATTCGCTTAACGTATAAAACATTAATGAATTTGAAAAATAAATCACAAGAAACAACTTAAACACAAACAGAAAATCACTGGACTATTAAGAAATTGAGACACAAATAATGAGTTAATAATGGGTTAGTTTAAGGACGAAGGAAATAATTAAATGAAAATTTCGTTTTAAATGTATAAAACTTAATCCAAATGATTGATTATAACACAGAAATTCATGTAAAATCACAGTCGGAAACAATTGACAGATAATAAAAAACGTTTTCTTCGCGTATGCATTGAGTCAACACTTAGTTTACGGTTTTTTACTGAAAATAAATTTCTTTGAAAATAATTTCCATTAAAGTTCAACAAAACTTTTGTTGAGTAATAAATTTGAAATCCATTGTCAGATGAATTTTAGTAGTAATTAGGTGACCACGAGTCAAAACACTCGACACTTTTATAAACTAATGGTAATTAACGATCACTTTCACCACCGGATTCCCAGTGAAAGTATTGGTGTTTAGGAGTGTCTCGAGTGGTGGCACTTCATAAGAATAGTTGCAAAATGTCATTGCATTGCAATAATGGATAGGTCTTAGTCGTAGAGCAGTGCACAGTCACTGACAGAGCATATTGAATGAGAGATTGTGGGTCCGACTCGACTCAACTCAACTCAACTAAATCACATCACTTTACAGTTGAAGTGATAGAAGAGAGAAATTTTCCGATACCTACAGAAAAGTCTTGGAAATAATATTCAACTTTTCCCTTATGCAACACAAACCAACATTAGTCAGACCTGTTCGCTGTACACTCACTGTGCAGAGTGTGCAGACCGTTGAGAATGTACCAGTTAGAGAGTGGCTATGAGGCAAACACACACATACACCAGATGACCCAGTTTAGACCAACTTTTGAGCCTGACTTAGGGGAAAGGAACTCTAGCTCTATGACTAAAATGATTTTTTTGAGTATAGCAATATATAGGGCATGAAGTCCACTATCTATATATATACGTATATTTCTATAACCGTATGTCTTATGTGTTTCTTTAGTTATAACTCGGAGTCGAAAAAAAGCCTTAATTTCAATACAATCTCCAAAACTGTAAAAAATCTTTGCATTCGATGCGTATTCAGTAAAACTAGTTTTGGGCTCTGAAAATGGCTCTCCCTTTCCCTTTACTTTGTCTTTTCAGCTAAACATATATCACTATTATTATCGTATATTATTATTATCTCAGAAATACATTTCTCTCTCTTTATTTCTTGAATTATTAGAAGTGATATTATCTTCACCTTTGAATTACTTATCTATCAATCTATTGGCTTTTGGTAGGGGAGAGAGAGAG
>JAQIXV010000582.1:0-26337 GCA_034700625.1 Tectocepheus velatus
GCGGCCACTTCTAAGAATGTCTTCGCATCGGAACTGTCTTTGTCTTCGAAGAAGCCAATGATCACAACATTTGCACTCTCTTTGAATAGGGTTATCTCTATAATCGAATCGAGGTTCAAAATGACAGAGTAGTTTTCCAATTTTGCCTTTTCCAATTTTGCGTAATATTTTTCCAAAATATTCTGTAAATTTTTCTCGTTGTCATTTAAGTTTTCAATGCAAAAGAAACATGATAACAAAATAAATAATACAATTATTAAAAACCATTCACTTAAGTTGATGGTTTGGTCCAATAATATTGGAATTTCTTGATTATTCAACTCATACTTATTAGAGAGAATTACAATGTTCGTTTTTCTTCTAGAAAATTCATCATTTCTAATCGAAATTTTGCGAAAACTATCCTCGTAAATTTTCAGTTGTACTTCATTGAATGCGTCCGAAATTTTAATAGACATTTCGCTTCGATAAATATCTTTCAAATTGTAATCTATTTTATCGAACTCTTTTTCAAACCACTGATTGGCCTTGGCTCTTTCTTTTATATTATTTTTCATAATATAATTGCTTGTTATTTGTTCGGAATTGAAGCAACCAAACATTTTCTTTCAAAATGATATTGTTAATATTTAATAAAATTAAGAATCAACTAACCTTTCTATAATTATCGGCGATTTCATCAATCAATTTATCAAAATATTCCCAATTAAATGAATTAGAATTCATTACGTGTTGTGTCATTTTGTAGAACCCAGAAATAATGTCTTGGTGAAGAATAAGTTGCTGGACACAAAGGGTGTGGTAAAGTCAACACATATTTTAATATAGACTTTAATTTAGAGAAACGTTTCATACAAAATGCCTGCAGTCGGGCTACAATTGAATAGATAGTTGAAAATCAATTAATAAACTTGCATATCAAAATATGCACTACTTGAGTTATGCTTTAGGAATGTATTTATTAAATAAGATCTAGGCAAATTCATAGAAACCATTCTTTCATTTTTCAATTTCAATCATTTTGTTAGTCGTTATAACAATTATCGCAAAATTTCTTATCAATCAATTCAATGACAATTGATTTGTGAAGTCTATTCGTATTTTCAACTTTTATTTTAAATGTTAGAAATTTTTAACTAAAAATATTTTTGTTACCTTGCTTAATTTTTTCTTGTATTATTTATACTTTATATTTATATTTGTAAGAATGAAAGTATCGTCCAATCTCTGTACTCCTATCCCAATAGGTCTGTGCCTTTTGTTTGAGCGCTCGGTTTCGGGCACCGGATAGTAATTAATGTCAATTATTTTGTTGAGATTTCTGGTCACGACTTTCGACACTTCCTTGAGTTTAGCGAAATCGTAGGTCCGCTCCGTTTTGTTGACGAATCGGTTCAAAGCAATTGACGCCAAATTACAGACCGCTATCTCCTCTTTGGAGGAATACTCAACAATTTCTGTGCATAAGTTCGAGCACTTAATTGTTCCCAAATTCTGTTGATTCGACTTTCGATTGCAGTGGTCTTTATATACCTGAAGAATAACGGATCAGTTGTTAGACAACTCATAATACAACTCAAAAGTCTATACCATATATGGGTTTCCAGTTTCGATCTGCGCCTCGACTATCGCATACCAGAGCGCCTGAGCCCTGACCTGTCGCTTGAATTTCTTCTCCTTTTCATACTTTTCGTACAATTTGTCGAACTCTTCGCCCCAACAGTCGTCAAGTCCGGGACACTCGTGCGGACACATTAGCGACCAATTCTGGTCGGCCTCCACCCGACGCATGAACAGGTCCGGTACCCACAGGCCATAGAACAGGTCTCGGGCTCTCAACTCATCGGAACCGGTATTCTTTCTGAGGTCGAGGAACTGGAAGACGTCCGCATGCCATGGCTCCAGGTATATGGCAAACGCACCTGTCGTTTGGGCACAGAATAAGTTTTTTCATTAATGAAAACCACATAAAAAAGTTGAGGTATGAGTGAAATACCGGGCCGTTTGTTCCCTCCCTGGTCTACATATCGGGCCGTATTGTTATAGACCCGAAGCATAGGCACCAAACCATTAGACGTGCCGTTAGTGCCCGCGATGTACGTCCCGGCGGCGCGAATGCAGTGGACATTGAGTCCAATACCTCCCGCGGCCTTCGATATGACGGCGCACTGCTTAAGGGTGTCGTATATGCCTTCGATGCTGTCCTCAGACATTGTCATTAGGAAACAACTCGACAGCTGTGGACGAGGAGTGCCTTCAGAGGACAGACACACAAATTAGAGGTCAGTCTTAAGTTGTCATTAAAGAGGGGGAGGAAAGGGATGTCATACCGGCGTTGAATAGAGTGGGCGACGCGTGAGTGAACCACCGCTCGGACAACAGGTTATACGTTTCGATGGCGGCGTCGATGTCCTCCTCGTGTATACCGACGGCAACTCTCATCAGCATATGTTGAGGTCGTTCCACAATTTTGCCGTTGATTTTGAGTAAATAACTTCTCTCTAAAGTCTTGAACCCGAAGTAATTGTAGTGGAAATCCCTGTCGTAAATGATGGCTGAGTTGAGTCGTTCCGAGTGTTTGTCGACAACTCTGTGGAACCGTTCGGATATCATTGGCGTCGGGAGACCTGTCCTCTCGTTTGCCATTTCGTACAGATCTCTGATCACATCCGAGAAGTTCTTTTTGGTCTCTTTGTGTAGGTTTGAGACCACTATACGGGCGGCCAGTTTCGCGTAGTCCGCGTGCTTTGTGGTCATTGTGGCCGCTATTTCCGCCGCCAACTCATCCAATTGGACAGTTGTCACACCCGAGTAGAGGCCACTAATCACCTGAAAGTAGGGATCAATTGATTCAATTGACCGCTGAGTTGATGACCGCCTTAAGACCTGTTGTTTATGTACTGACCTTAAGAGTGATAGCCGTCGGGTCAATGAAATTCATGTCCAACTCGTAACAGAGTTTAGCGATTCTTGAAGTGATTTTGTCGAACATAACCCTCTCGTGTCTGCCGTCTCTCTTAACGACAAACATCTGAACGTTGTTTGAATCCATTGTCTCTTTTGTCTCTCAAAGTATTTCAATGACTGATGAAATCGTTTGACTGTTTGTTGAGTTTAACCAACAAATGACTGAATGACTGTTTGAATGGATTTTGAAAACAAAATACAAAATACTGTTTAAAAGGCGGGAAGTGTTTCAATGTATCGATCAATTGATAATCGGTTCATCACTTCTTCAGTTCACTTCTGGTATCGATTTTTTCACTGACTATCGACTGGCTATCGATCGCTTCAATCAAATCACATAAAGTTTAGTAATTGAATGAAACCCTTCAGAAACTCAACGAAATGTTTACTCATTATCTGTTGTTTACAAATGCTTTCCGATAGGCATTCATTCATAACATACGTGTCTTTAACGTAAAGACTGTATTTGAGTTCAGAGCAGATGACGAGTAATTCTGTGAGTCATTGATCAGTGATTCACTGTTTTATGTGATTTGTGTTACGATAGGCCAATGAATGGCAATGTTTTGATCTGAAGCTCAAATGTGTTAACAAATTATTGCAAACATTTGGTTATCAATTGATAATGAGTTTCACCAAATGTTTACACCTCTTATCTGATCCAATATCACCTGATTATCACAAAAACTCAATCATCAATCAATTGATGGGTAAGTCTTAATCAAATTGCTTGGATTCTGCTTGCTAATTATAAACCTGGTCTTAAAAATTCAATGATTTTTTTTTCGTTTGTTTTATTGATTTTTCGCTTTCAATGAAATTTTTTTTGTTTACTTTTTCAGTCAATTAATGTCTTCATTAAAATCAATACTTTAATCAAAAAACGTTTGAATTGTTTTTCAATTTGATATTCAGATTATCATTAATCAAGTCTTTAAGTGACGTATGGGTTGTCCTAAACACCCGATTATTGAGCGCCGGTAGGCCTCCGGCGGTCAGACATAACCAGAAATTTTGGTTTTTTATCGGCAATCAGAGCACACCCTCACCTAAACCCTCAATGAATAAAATTAACAAAAATGTGTTCATTAATTATGACACCCCCTCTCACAGGACCCCCTCCTATCAGTGCAATTAAACCGGTATTGATAAAAGGCATACCATTCCTCTCTCTCACACGTCTGGCCACTGGTTTTGGTCAATCATCTCATGCCTGAGCGTAGTCTCAATCTTAAGAAATCTTTTAAAAGTCTTATTTCATAAAAAGAAATACCGGTTTTCCCATTACATAGCCTTCCCTTTACTGACAAATGCATTGCAAAACACATTTCAAATGTATTTCTCAAATGAGTTCCAACTCTTTCCAAGACGTGTGATGTCTGTCCCATCCGTTGCCCTAATGTTTGCCGACGTCTGACAAAACGATTATTAAATTTCCATTAAATCTATTGATAATGACTTCGAGTTTATTAACACTTATTCTTCAGAGTCTTCGACAAAATGTCCGAAACTTTCGGATCGATTCATAAGTTTTTGATTGAATTCAGTTAAATAAGTTTTTTGTGTAAATATTTTTGTGATTTTCTATTCATATCTTTTTTATTGTCGTTTGAACTCAATTTCCATTAGAAAAGTGTTTCCAAAGACTCAATCCATTGATTGAAAGGTATTTTAAGAATTTTTTTTCACTCATTTAAATAGTATTTGATTTTCTCATTTCACTAAACGTTTCATTCATTTCATTACTTTTTCTCTTTTTTTGTTTTTCTTTAATACTATTTATAGAAAAAAATTTATAACTTTCTTATCATTTGTTTCATTGAAAAACTTTTTCAATTATTTACTGTTTTTATGATTTATTTCAAATGATTTGTAAATTTTGTTTTTGTTGTTGACTCTGATTATTAGTTTTCAGGAAATCTTTTGATAAATAATCGATATTTAAGTCAGACTTTTGTCATATTTTTTTCACTCAATAAATGACTCAAATATTAATTTTATTCATTGATTGCTGTTTTTGGTGTCAATATTTTTTTTGCAAGTTTATGATCAGAATTTCATTAGGTTTGGGAGTTTTTAGAGGAAAACCTCTTGTTTTCTGTCATCTAAATGTCAGACACAATTGGTATCAAAAATTGCGAGGAAAGTGTCACTTATTATACCAAAAGTCAATTCAAATATTCTATTGTTTTCATAAAAAAAAATCAGAGGTTTTCCTCAAATAACAGTTTATTTCAAACAAAATGTTACTTAAAATAAGTGTTTAATCAATGGTTTTAATGAATTTACCGATAATTACAGTTATTATTGAGTATATCAATGATTATATTCAGCTAATTATAACTCATGTTTTGATTTTCAATTCAATAATTTATTGCCTTTTTTGACGATATGTTTGAAAATATTATAAAAATTGTCAGAAAATTTGAATCTTTGATCTTTGATATTGATATTTGATAATCAAATTGAGTATTTTCAAGTGTAATTCGGTTCCAATTAATCATACATGTATATCAATGTATGCTGTGCTCATGATTTCAATAGACACGTGTATATGTAATTACTATAACTAGGCCTTCCCTGAGCTCTTAAACTTGCAAATCGTTCATTGATTGCATGAATACTACATCTGATTGAATCACTTTTATGTTTAAGTTTTTTATTACTAAATAATAATCAGATTTATTGAGAGTTTAGGCACAGACTTCACACATCATAAGGTATGAGCATAACCTCAATTTGATTACAACTATTTTCAGTTTGAAATATTCAGACTATTTTCCCATTCAATGAATAAATTCAATGAATTTTCTGAATGTTTTCCAACCAATTATTGAACAGTCGATAAGTGACTTACATTTCAATCAGACATTGAATTAAAAGACTTATTATTTGTTTGTTATCTAACACTCGGTTTCATAACAATTATATTATTTCTCTTCTGATATAATATTAGATTATATAACAATTTGATTGATAATCGTTAGGACTCTACAAATTGATTGCAATCTATTTTGTCATAACTTTGACATAATTTTTATGTTTGAATCCAATCATAAGTTTAAAGCCTTTTTTGTTAATACTGTCGAAGGTTTTGTTGCAATTGATTCCTGAACTCTGGGTTTCTGTTGATATCCTTCTGTTTGTCATTCAATTGGATTTGTTTGGGATCTGATGTAAACATTAATTCAAAATTAGACTAAACTTTTCCGAAAAGCCTTTACACTATTATTCGGGTTATCTATTCAATCAAATCAGTGGAAAATTTCTATAAAAACAATGTTTTGAATAATTAATTGATTATTACATCAAGTTTTGGAACTTTCCATCCAAACTCTTGGCACCTGAATTTGATTTTGCTCAATTTGATATTGATCTAGCTGGAATCTAACTGCAAGGAGCCTAACAGCTGGAATTGCATCTATTTTTCACATTTGATTAAATCTATTTTCTCTGTCACTTAATTCTGTGCTAAAATTGTTTGTCCCTCAAAATGAGGCCTCAATTTGAGCGAAAATTTTCTGTATTTTTCGTATTAATTGTAAGTATTTGTAAGTATTTAAGTGTATATTCGAGTCAAAACATTTTTTCATCGCCGATAGTATCGAAATTCAATTGAATTCAGTATTGAATATCTTGTTCTTGAAATCACGTTCTGAGCACTCGATGTTCACATGTTATTCACTGGGAAATAGTTGCCTGAGTTATGCCTCACTTATGTTTGAAAAACTACTTTTTCTCTCGATTTTGAACCCAGTTTTTCGGTTCTGAAAAATTCATTTTGAAAGTCGAGGACATGTCTCAACTCCTAAACCCGTTTTTTTTATTAGCCATTAACTCATGTTATGTAATGAATGGAAGATTTTTATTGAATATAAGTCAAGAATTTTTTCTTTCGGGTAAAAAAAATTATATAAAAATTAATTTAATTTTTATGTTATTTTAATGAATGAAATCTATTGCCTGTTCCTCTGTTTTACTGATTAGATTTGTTACCAAAAAAATCGTTTTGCAATTCATAACAGACTTTAAATGTTTTTCAATTTTTGTCGAAAACCTTTGGATTCTTCTAATTATAGATTTGTTTTTTCGTTACTCTTTATGTTATTAATTGTTGTGAAATAACACACTTTGATACTAATATAGAGACAATCTTATCAATAATCGAGGCACAGGTAGTTCACTGGATAGACAATTTAGCGCACAGTTATGTAGTGTTTATTATAAAAACAAATTCATTGTATTTGCAGTCAATTTATTTACTCAATAGTTTGTTAACACAAATAAAGGCATTCATTGATTGGAAGGTCTCATACGGTCTTACTTTGAATATTGACTTTGAGTCGAGACCAGAGCCAGTCTCGACTCAAGAGTGGTATGTTTTACGTGATCTGAGTCTTGTTTCCGATCACTCGTAAAGGTTTTGACACAATTTTCTTCTTATTTTTTTGGTACGTTTCCTACCCTTCCGTCACTTATGTATCAAATGTTTTGTTTATTTGAAGTGTTTTTCCATTGATTTATACATTTGTTCTGATTTTATGATTGAATTTTATTATTAGTTTATTCTTTGTCTTTGTTTCTCATGTCTTCCCAATTGGATCCGTCCTCTGAATGAGTGATAATCACATTGTCTTCTCGTGATTGCTATCCCTTCCTCTCCTGCGGTTCTCAAGCCTTGAGTGACGAGACAATCGATAGACGAGTAGTTATTTTAAAACAAGATTTTAATCTTCTTTTTTCTATTCGGGGAAATATTTTTGAAGGAAAAAAATCAATCATTTTATGACTTATTAACTGAAATATTCCGTCAAATAATTGATCAGATCTTAGAGTCAATCAGTGAAATGTGTTTTGAATTAATGATTAGTTTTTTTTTGAAAAATTCAATTTCTATTTGAAAATCGATGAATAGCTTAATTAAGTTTAGTCTGACTTTCGTTAAGTATTGCGAAATTTTTTTTATATACAATTCAAAGGAAATTGTTTTGCAATCAATTGATTGAATCAATAATTTATTTTTCAATCAGAGGTCGAAGTTTGTGATTAAAATTTCAAAGTTTAAAGTTTTCCTCACAATTATCGACACGTGACGGACATTTGATAACACGATTTTAGGCTTTTAAATACATTTGAGTACATATTTTTTAAGACCATATTTTGCAATAAAATTGTGTTTCGTCTGCAAATCAATATCTATTGTTAGTTAAGATATACTTTGATATCAATTGAGAAAATGTTTATTAATTTCTCAAAATTTCTGATAAATCTATTAATTTATTGCACAATGAAGCAAATTATCTGAGCTAGATCAAAATTCATCGAATTGCAAGTTTTTTTTTCAAACTCCAATATTAAGAATCACATGAATTCTGTTAATTCAACACATTTTGGGAATTTTTCAATAAAATTGAATCATGAGATCAAAACTCATGATATGTTTTTTTCGTCCGGATTATCAATTCTCGTGATTTTATAATTGATTTCTGGAACCAATTAAACCAAAAATCAAGTGATTATCTTAAGAACCGAATGGAAAGTTTCAGTTCAGAGTCTTCAACAGCACCGGTAGTCTCAATACAAAATACGAGTTCATAGAAAATGTTTACTTAATTTCTGTTGTTATCTATTATTAATAGACTATTAATACTTGTCTGAAGTCTGGACCCAATTGATTCAAAGACTGAAATAAAGCTGTTTTTATGCTTTTTATAAACAATTGACTCTATATTTAGACCAATATTTTTCTCAATTGATTCAACAGTTTTTAAGGGGAACTACACGTGAAATATGTGTCGTCTGTTAGGAAATAAATGTTGATTATCAGCACAGACCTCATATTCTAACTGATAGTTTGATCCCAAAATTGTTGATATGCTGAGCCATCGATTGGTGATCTCTCTTCAGTAATAATAACCAACAGATTAGATGTTGTGCTAAAAGAATGGTTTCATTTGATTTGATCCCAATATTTGTCACATCTCTGCCCATAAACTTTGGAACCACTCATTCGGTTGAATAGATTTCATTCATTTAATTGAATTGATTTATAATGAAATGAAAAATATTGTGAAAAAACTTTCCTTTCAATCGTTTCCTTTTGACTTTTAAACTCGTTTTCAAACATTAAAAGTCATTTGAGTTTCAATGACTTCCAGATTATGTGAAGACTTTTTTTTCAGATAAAAATCGAGTCTTCGGTTCGAGTCTTTCGTTTGGAAAGAAATTTTAATTTGAAATTTATTTTTCAAATTAATTCCTTTAAATAACCTCTTATTTGATTAATTGCTGGATATAATTGAGAGCAAACCCTCTCTATTCCGGTCCAAACCGGTGGCCGATGTTTGTCGAAGAAGTTGTGAAATGACTTTCATTTTGAACTTCTGTTTAAAGTCTTTGCGAAATAATTTTTCAAACATTTGAGTCGAGGGAAGGAATTATGTATTGAATTGAAAACAATAGACTTCATAAGGGGAAGGGTATCAACAGAACTGCTTGTAGTGTAATATTGACTTTAATTATAGATATGGTAACTATAAATAGAAGGCCTATTATCGGGCACTAAATATAACTCCCATTCCTTTGGTTTCATTAAACTTTGAGACCCAATGGCTCTGATAATGGCAGAGCTCTATTGGTCAGAGCCGTTGGTAACCGATATGATGTGCTCTGGGCTCAAATCACGCGCCAATCACTCGAAGACCACGATTTGGACGATACTCTAAGGGACACACTTTGAGGGTCAGTTAGCTATCAATTAGTGTTTCGATTGTTTATTCAAAACATAATTCTATTGACTCTTGGAATGGGATTTCAACTGTAATTAAGATTTTTGACCCAAAGATTATTCACTGAATTGTTATTAATGTGAAAAATGATTGCAATTAAACTGAATTGAGATTTGAATCAGAATTTTAAGGGAAGTCACAATTGTTTTCAGTGTCGAGAACACCGACACCGGCAGTCGGCACCGGTAGAGAGGCATGTGTTCGAGTAATAGCATAAACTGAGGGCTCAGCCCATCGTTTGTTTGCAGGGGTTTAGAGTCCAACAAAAAATTTGTTTTATTTACAAAATATCCGAAGACTTTGATCCGAAATATGTGTTTATTTACAAACAATTAATTTAAATCTTTTTTTGGGACTTATCTGACAACAGAATACTCACAACTTTTTCACTGAATTTTTTTGTTTAACTTTTTTTTCCTCTACTCTTCTCGTAATTAATAAAAACATAGCAATAAAAGTGTATATAAACCACTTTTTTCAGCAGAAATTAGATTAAAAAATTTGAGTCATTTATAAGTGAATTATTGATTTCAATGTTTTGATATTTGATTCCAATGTTTTTCTCAATGGATGTAAAAAATATGTTTTTCAGACTTTAATTAATTGAATACAAAGAATATTATCTGAGACTGTGTTTCGTATTATGAGTTTTCGTTTACTTTTTTAGTGTAAGTGTCAGTGTTTTGACTGATATTTTGTTTTTCGTAATATTAGTACTTTTTCTCAGACTCTCTCTCTCTCTCTCTCTCTCTCTCTCTCCCTCTCCCTCCCTCCCTCTCTCCCCTCTCGTTTCCCCCAATCCCTGTCAAATAGTTTGCAAGTTTACTCTCATATATAACGCTCTGTTGTCTCATATCTGTTGAACTGATATGTTTTTGGACAGAATATCATTTACTTGACTGTTGTCTCAGTTTTATCTAATTATCTCTTAAATTGTTTGAACAGCAAAACCTATGCCATCGAACAGCCTATGAATTATTGTATTGTGTTTTTAGTGTACATTTCCAGAGCTTTTCTCAGTCAATCCCCTCACTATGTTTGTTGTGGTGTTCCTCTGCCCTGAGTTTTAAATACATAGATTTTAAATACATTTCTCTCTCATTCCTCACTCTCCCGGCCTTTCCATTTCAGTCTGTGTTTTGTTGTGACTGTGCGAAGACCCTCTCTCTTAGAGTCCATTATCAGAGCACAGCCTCTGATTTTCAATAAATTTTCAATTTTTTTCGATATCTAACCCCAAAAACCTACCATTCCTTATGAACTCTCAACTGATGGCACTCTTCCTCTACGCCATAACAATAATCTAGTTACTATAATTTTGAATTACCAAGATTGATTTATTTTTGACAACAAAATCCTTGTCTGTCCGATCAGATTGTCATTCAATTGTTGTGACCATTGATTTGATTGAAAATTGTAGCCATGATTGCAATTATGGTCTTTTTTGCCTCTATTTATTTGGCCGTCCGGTGAGTACTACCCCTTATTTTTTATTTGTTTATTCATATTCTGAGCATTTTCTTTAGCGCTCGTAAACTACTCATATTTTTTGACAAATTTTTTTATTTGTATTTTAATGAATGAAAACTTTTTTTTGTGTTTGAAATCAATTCTCTTATTATTGTTTTATTTGCGTAAATGACTGCGAACTCATACTTTTGAGATAACGTTCCTCTGTTTGCAAATTGAAAACATTTGAGATATGGTTAACCATAACAACCAAGTGATCCGGTGCTGCCTCTCCCTCTATGTGTGACTTTAAGTCAAAGTTTTTTCTAATGAGAAAAGTGATGGCTTTCCCACTAATTAACGTTTAGATAGTTTTCAATCTAAAATCACAGTAAAACTAGAGCTCTTGCTCACAGTATCTTGTTCATTTTTCAAATAAAATTCATTGTAAAGCTTATCTGGCTAGTTTTTCAAGTGATTTGAAAGTTTCCTAGATTATAGACTTTTTGCGAAATATCTATTTTGCGAATTGTTTTGACTTTTATCACACTTTTCTTGTGATTGAATTTTGACTTTAATTTTCTAATCTTAAGCCAAATCTGTTGACCACTGAAAGTATTTTTGGTCTAAAAATCTCCGCATTTTTGGTAAACACTTCTTCAGTTGAATACCTGTTTTCCTTGACATTAAAATCTGTCCCCAAAGCTATGGTTTCTACAGTCAGTCAGAGGACAGGCCTAAAGACTTAGGCATTTTGGTGAGCACTGACCAGTCCTGATCACTCGTCTGCCCTTAGCTCTGGCACCGGTTCCACTCATTTATTTCGCACTAAAATTGTGGCTAAATATTTGTCAGCTCTTAAACAAAGCCATTTTTAAGCATGCTCAATTGAAATTGTTTACCCTGGTCCTCACGTGTTGAGTCAATTTATTGGAAAACATTCAAATTTTTTCAGATAATAAATAAATATTTTGCTCGAAAAACATCATTCAAATTGATTTTCCAGTTATATCCAGATTTTGTTATCTAATTAATTGATCGGAAACTTGTATTCAATCGATTTTTTATTCGATAGAAAATTAATTCAAAACTTGTGTTAAGATTAGTTCAATTGTTAACTAAATTTCAGTTCAATTCAGTTAAAGTTTAGTCCCTTTTTCACTGAGGTTTGAGTCCTTGGAATTCAGTCTCAAAACACGAAAATCAAGTTCAAAATTGATTGAAAGACCCAGTGTTAGGCACTTTTACGAAATACCCGGACCATCTTAATTGATATTCTTGTCAGTAAAGTCGTTAAAATCCAGAATATATTTAAGATCCAAAAAAAAAGATAAAAATCAATTAATCTTGGCAATAGATCTGACCATTGATTTATTAACCTTGTTAGGTTTAGTTAGCCGTGAAAATTAAAAATCTCATTCAATGCCACAATTCTTACGTAATTTTGATTTTCAAAGTTGAGCTCAATTTACAAGATTTTCAAATGAAATTTGAATCAACGGTTAAAATCAATTTGAGAACATCACATGTTTTGCCAATAGAAAAAACATCTTGTTTTTCAACACCCGATACAATTGAATTGCTTAAATGAACTTGAACGCGTTTGTTAACCCCCTATTAACTTTTTCAATGGAAACCATTCAGATAGTTATCAAATATCGAAATTAATTATAGTTTTGGCACAAAATTCAGTTTTTCTTTCAATCAGTTTAGTTAAGTGTTTGTTATGTTTTTCTCTAATCTTTTTTATTCAGACTTTTTTTTGCACAGCATTCCACATACTGTTGTATACCTGTCCTCTCCTCTGATAAACTTTCTCCCGAAATGATTGACAACTTTTTTATATCAAAATTTTTTGGCATAAATTCAACCGATATTTGACATCTATTGCAAAAACTCTTTTGACTTTTTGACTTAATTTTCAGTTTTGTAATCAATTAGTGATTAATTGAGTCATAATTTTCAAGATTTCTATTATTTTTAATCATTTTTTAAGTGATTTCATATTTTTTTGGCGAATAATATCCCAATTGTTTCCAAAATCAATGAATTTTTTTCTCCGATAACTCTTTTAATGTAAAAGTATTTTCAATGAGTTTTCATAATATTTTTCTCATCAAATATTCGCTAAATTATAGCAACACTTATCTTAACATTTAGTTTAAACTTATATTCAAGTTATTGAAAGTTTATTCAAATCAGATTAGAATTTGTTTATAAATTATAACATTATTTTTCAATCAAATAAAAGATGAAAATTAAAAAAAAGTTGAAATTCAGTTCAACTCTTGTTTTGTATTTATTTCAATTAAACCCTATTTTGGCGGAAATTCTCACATTTATTGATATGTTTTTTGGATTATTTCAATGATTTCTCAGAATTGAGCTCAAATTTTGAAACAACCGCGATCACTTTGTTGAATAAACATCTACACACATTTGAACTCATTATGAAATTTTTGATTAAACAGTTGTTTATAACCACAACTCGTTTTTTCCCAACACTTGACTAACGGCCGAAACCTAAACCTCAAACACAAATTGAATTTAGTTAATGAGATAACTATCGGTTCCACTCATTATCAGTCTTAAGACATTTGTTTGGAACCGTATCTCAACTCCAAAGTTCTCTTCCAGTGTTAAAGTCTAAGACATTAAAAAATTGAAGACTTTTTTCGCCGAATTTTTCACAAACAAAGAAAAAAATTGATTTTATTATCAAAATTAAAGTCCATTTCCTTAAAAGAAAGTTATATTTTCATTAAAATTCAAAAAACAATTCAGTCATTGAAAACATGTATCGATTTATCATTAGAGCGAAAAATAATAATAAGTCCTAAAATTTTCATTAGTTTTTGATATTTCAATAGATTTTCTCAAATAATTTCAATGATTTTTATTGTTTTATATGTATTTTCAGTGTAATAATGGTCGACATTATCAACAAATTGTCATCAGTTCTGTCAAAACAAGACTTCAGAAGAGATCCAAAGATGACAAATACAATAACGACAGCAAATACTCCAAATAGGCGACACTCGACCCCAGCACTCAATGGGACTGTCGTCCAAACGTCTGATTATTTTGCGAACAGTAGACAACGAAACACAAGAAATCTGGTCTGAATTCAATGCGATTTTTACTCTTTTTTATTGAGTTTTATCACAATTTTCGAAATTCAAACGTTTTTTTCCGACTCTTCACTTCTTATCCTGTGCTCAGAATTGCGTGAAATACAGTTTTTTGATAAGTTTTTACAGTTTTTCTCTCTTTCGGTGGAAAACCCTTCAATTATTTTCATCGATCGGTTTGACTAACAATTGGCTGAATTGTTGTCTAATTTTTCAGATAAACTATTCATTAGATTATAGAAAAATTTGTTCATTTTTTGCATTCGTCTCGTCTTCTGAACTGATATTTCTATGAATTATAACCAAAACTATTGAGTCTTTCCTTTCAATCAACTGTTTCTATGGCTTCCCTTTCAATGTAATGGAATTTTACTGAAAAAAAAATTTCTCCAAATTATATGAGAATTGAAAAATTGATTACAATAACTCATCTATCAATCAATCCGTATCGCAGATGGGGAGGGGTTTCCACTTATTTTAGAGGAAGTTTTTGCCATAAACTGTGAATTTTTCCCCCGATATCTAACACTTATAGTCAAATACTTTACAGTTTTTTATTCAATACTTTTAATTATCTGTTGATTACGAGAGGGATAGGGAGGGGGATGAGTGTGATAGCGACTAAGCGCTTGGATTTCAAGGTATTCGTCAGTCGTTGCCCTCAGACGACGGCTAGCCTTGAATTATATGTGTTTTATGTGTTATTTATATATATCTATTAAATAGATTCTAAGCGTATATATACCTAACGTTATTCCTCTTCGACTCAATTAATAGTTTACTTTGTTTTTTGCGAATTCCTATCGCATTATATGTATGTATATATATATACGAGAATTACATATATATTGAAAAAAGTGATATAAATTTCAATTGGGATTGAAGTGTGTCCTCTAAAAGCTCTTATGAAATATCAATACGACATCTCATTATAATTGCAAATAGTTTTTGACTTTTTTTCTGTTTTTTTAAATCCCATGTCATTAGTGTTTTGAAGAGTAGGTATTCTTTAACTTTTCCAAAAGGGTTATCAATAAACTTGCAATTATTTCAAAGGAATTATTTGAAAATCTTGTCAAATGATAGTTTATTTTTCACTAAATTGATGAGAAGTTGAGTCAAATTTCTTAACCTATTATGTGATGTTTAGACTCAGGAAAAACACCTTTCCTTAAGAAATCGGATTTCATTTGAAATAAATTTTAAAATTCTGATAACTTTTTTGAAAAATGAAAAACAAGAAAAATATTAATTAAAATTGATTTCACGGCTTAACTACAAATCACTCTTTAATTGCCCTTTAATTTGGATTAATATTAAGTAATAAAAAAACAGTTAACCATATTCTGAGCGAATTTTAATCACACCTCTTATGACTCAAGCGTTTCTATTAAAATAATAAAATAATCTTCTGATTAGACATAAAACAGTTGTCTCTCATTCTTCAATAAAATACAACATATTCTGTGCAACTGATTAACACTGGTTTCTACAGCTTAACAGCTCTTTAGCAACAGTTGGGTCTGTCCTTAACCTTAACCTTAACCCAAATTCTGATTATACTCAGGGATCAGGTATTGAGACATCCATTCATCTAATTGGACAGCAATTGTCGCTCATTCTGTTCTCATCCCTAACTCTCATTTCAATTCATGTGAATATCAATTGATTTTATTCATCAATCGATAAGAAGTCAGACAAACCTTGAAATGGTTTCAAATTGTATGATTCCGGCCCTCCTCTGCCCCCTCCCCACAGTCTATTTTTAATTATATTCTGTGCGAAAAATCATATGACTTGATATTATAATTAATATTAAAAATGATTTTTTCTCATTACCAGTGATTATAAGCAAAATAAACATAAATTTTGATGATTTTAACACTTATTTAGTCGATGTCTGTCCTATAGTTCGCAGAAATAAATTCAAAGATTATTTGAAATATTTTGCATTAAAAAAATGATTCAATTTTTTCAAATATTTTGTAAAACAATCGCTAATTAATTGAGAATTAAAATAAGACTCATTTTTGGAGCACTTCCTCACATAACACTCAAGACATCCCACACTCGGCTCTAATTTAATTGAGATTTCCATTGATTTTATTGAATGAACTGTATTTGCAAATCAAGTGCTGAAATACTGAACCAAATTATTTGCCTATTATTGACACCCATTCCACCTGTTTATCAGCCAATTTTTCCTGGATTATAGTCAAGGTTTTCCAGTTGAAACACGCTGAAAAAATAGACTAGGTTATAATAGAGTGATGGCGCAAGGTAATACGTCTGATCTGATTTCAATAGAGCCAAACCTACTCAACATTTATTCAGCTGTTCCTCATATTTGTCGCTATTATAGCACTTCTATTGAAATCTATTAATTTGATTCTTGAAATTGTGATAAAATTTTTTGGATTTTTATATCGATTTGTGTCTGAAATATGAAAATTGACCAAAAATTTACAGTACAATGATCTGGACGGCCGTCAAATGGCTCCGTATAAGTCTAACCCAAACTATTACGACCCGAACCTTCCGCGGGAGCGGCCATTCATGGGCTCCAGTTGTAGCAGATGTACGACAGCCAGACCTCGATTCAAAGTAAGCCATCCGTTTCCGTTCCCTTCCCTGAGCTATTGATTTACGACTTCTTCAGACAAAATCCATATCTAATCGAAAATATTATTTAATTTTATATAAAAAACGGTTTATTTTTTCTGAACTATATTTAGGCATAAAATCTGATATAACTTTGATTGCGACCCCCATTCGAAAGCCTACCCCCTAGTGATTGATAGTCAATGATTGACATTAAATGAAAATTATTTAGTTTTAAATCAAAATTGAAAATAAATGTTAGGATCAGAGTATTGGAAGTTAGAGAACAGAATAAACTATTGGTTTGTGTTATCAAATGATCACAACTTATCGTTAGTTATCATTAGTTTCTCTTCGACTGAAATTCTGAGTCCAATATCTCTTTCCGAAGGCGTGAATAGAACGTGATTTGAGAGCCACGGCTGGGAGGGAAGGGGTCAGAGTCTCATCCAATTCTTGTCATACTTTTGATTTTTAATTTCAATTTTTTACGGCACATGTAGTCAAGGAGGCGGTCCTTTATTTGGAAAGTTTTGGCTCTAGCTCATTCATAAAATACTAATATAAACTTGTTTATTTAATCTTGAAAATCAGCTAGTATTTGGTTTGATCATTAATATTCCTAGTTTATTTGATCCCAGTGTCAGATACCCGGATCATATCAGGTCTTAATTGTTATTTAAAAGGCTATTAGTCGACAGAAAAAAATAATAATAAAAAGCAATTATATCTCAAAATACAAGTGCTTTTCAGATACCGGCGCTCTCTGTCAGAAAAGCCCTGGAAATACCGTTTTCTATGTGAAAAATATCGATATCTAGCACTGGGTCCAGAAATTTCAGTGCCTGTTCAGTGCCTTAACATTTTTCGCTAAGAAAATATATTTTCATTTTTTGTGATAATAACTGAAAAAAATTTATTTATCAATTAATAGACAGAAAATGATGTCTTGTTATCAGCGCTGGGTTTGGCAAACCTTCTTCGAGTGCCACTACAGAACCGGTGAGTCTATAAAAACTGTTTCACTGGATATTAGTCTAACAGATATTTTGCGCTCAAAAAAAACTGTCGCTTAACTGAAACTCATATTTAAAGGAAATTTTTTTCTATTATTAAAAAATTATGACTAAGTTTTTGATCATTAAATTGAAAATGTTTTCAGCGTTTGATTCGCTTTGTTTTGTTTGATTGAATAGTTTTTCTCCTCCGATCGGAAGCCTCTCTATATTAATATACACCCAGTGCTCAGTTTTCATTAAAATCCTGTGCACTGAAGACTCATTGAACTAATTTTTACACTTTTTTCTCAATTTATTCCTCATTTTTTGTGAAACACATTTTTTATATACAAATAATGTCTTCATTTCGTGCATTTCTGACCACATATTGCTTCGGCTTTTTGAACAAATTCCGGGAACTTTTCAGTCCTAAGCTATTGATTGACTCCAGGTATTAGTCATTTAGTAATTTTATTTATCAATACTTACCTATCATTCAATGAATTATTTGACATTAATATAGAGAATGATATGAAGTTTTGTATTTGTTTTTTAAGTATTTTAATGATAATTAAAATGAGTTTCAAATTTCTTTTCATCACATGTTATGAAACATTAGTTTTGATTTTTAATATTTTGACTAAAAATTGGATTTTTACGCAATCAGTGACCACAACATAATCAGTCGGTCCTTCTATTACGCCTCGTTTGTGATGAGCCGAAGGGTTGACTCAAACTTTCCGGACGTCTGCAGAAAAGTTATTAAATGCCAGAGAGTTGTGTCGGCCATTAAACAGGCATCAGATGAAGAGTTCAATGATTTGCAAGAAGAAGAAGCAGGTATTCAACCGTTCCTTTCAGTTATTACAACCCTTTTTATAGATTTTATATATTTTTATTATACTTTAATTACGCGAAAACCTATTAATAGTGTAATAAAAATAACACAAAATAATAATTTCGAGTCTTTTAAACCCAAAACTTGTAAATAATTTCCTATTTATTAATGATTTATGTGTTTCCCACTCAATATCGATACTCCAGGTCTTATTGATCCGAAAGAAGCCAAGATTTTGGAGCAGAAGCACAGGTCTCGTGCCATAGAGATTCTGCACAGAATGAAGTCATGCATATCATCATCGCTACTGAGGATCGCCGGTTGGGTTCTCTATAAACTGCTGTCCCGTATGTTCACAACAATTCAGTTCCACAAAGGTATGGCTCAATTGATGACAACTGTTCCCCTCAAAAGTCTTAATCAAAATTTTGACCCAAACCTTAGGCCAAATCGAGAGACTGCGCCGGTGCCGAACGACGGCCAACATTCCCATCGTATACCTACCCCTCCATCGGTCACATCTGGACTACATTCTGGTCTCATTCATACTATACATGAACAACATTAAGCCCCCACTCGTGGCCGCCGGGGATAACCTACTGATACCACTGTTTGGTAATCTGATGCGAGGGTTGGGCGCCTTCTTCATAAAGCGAAGGCTCGACCACAAGTGCGGCAAAAAAGATCACGTCTATAGGGCTGTCCTCCACTCGTATATGACGGAAAACCTCAAAGAAGGCAATAGTCTTGAGTTCTTCATCGAAGGCGGCCGTTCCCGGAGCGGCAAATCTCTTCAGCCAAAGTCGGGACTCCTCTCCGTGGTTGTCGACTCCGTACTGGAAGGGGTCGTTGAGGACGCGTTCATAGTTCCGGTGGCCATCAGTTACGAGAAATTGATTGACGGTTCGTTCGTTGGGGAACAGTTGGGCAAACCTAAAGTGATGGAGAGCTTCAGTTTGGCCGCCCGTTCCATATGGTCGACACTCCACTCCAACTTTGGCTCAGTTCGGGTCGACTTCTGTCAGCCCTTCTCTCTTAAAGACTATTTACATAACGCGGCGTTCAATATATATAACAACAACCTCTCCCTTAACATCGACTCTAAGCTCAGTGGACACAACCCAAGCGAGTGTACGGCACCGACTTGTGTCGCCTGTTCTGGTAATTCAATTGAAAGGCTGTCCTCTTATCCAAAAAAGCTATAATTGTTTTCTTAACGTTAGGCATACCTCACGTCTCGTCGTTTCAGTCCCTCTACGGACTCGATATCGTCGTATCGGAGGACAAGAGGCAGACCATCGAGAAGTTGGCCGAACACGTGATATACGACGCCTCAAATTCAATGCCACTGATGTCAACCCAAATGGTGGCGTTCCTAATGCTGACTAAACACAGGAAGGGAACGACTATCCCTCAATTGGCCCAAAGCCTCAATTGGATGCGCGAAGAGTGCGGTAATAGGAAACGGGACATCGCTGTCAGCGGTGACTCACTGGACGTGATCCGCACCGCCTGCACACTGTTAGGCAAAGACCTGGTCTCTGTCGAGAAGATATCGATGAACTGGTCGTCGTCTGACGGGACCGGTGCCGACATTAAAGAGAACAATAACGTGAAGATTGTGTTCCTAAAGCCAGCGGTCAAACTGCCGGCTGTCCTCGAACTCCAGTATTACTCAAACGCCTGTATTTCTATATTTCAATTGGATTCAGTCGTCGGTGAGTCCCCTCCACTGCCTCTCCCTCTCCGTGTCTTATCTCTAATTCTGTGCTCTTTTATCGAAAGTCGTGTCCCTTTTCTTTATATAAACAAAACGTCAGTTTCTCTAAACTTTTCTTTGAATCAAACGATTTGTTTATCAAATTTTTTTCTGTCCTCTCAATTGATTCGCTTTGAATCGAGAACTGAATCCCTTTCCAAACAATTGATAGTATTTTCTTGCTATCAATAAATTAAATGACTTTTTGTTTGTTTTTCAATTTATTTAATACTTGTCTTTTGTTTATCACTTTGTTTATGGCTTTCCGTTTGAGAACTAGTTTTATATTTTTTTTTATGAAAACTTTATATAACTTTTGGTCTCTTTCCAAAACCCGTCCCTCCTTTTTGGTAACCGACAGCCAATGCTCTGTTCGCGTTAATCAACACTGAATTGGAAGCACTGACCGATTGCGGCAATAATCTCGAGTCAAACATAACCATCGATTACTACGAATTGATTGAGAAAAGTGCAGAGCTTTGCGAAATACTCCAAAACGACTTCATATTCGCACCGGTAGGCCATCACTACTTACTGACCAATAAATCAATTATTAATCTAACCATTGATTTGTCTGTTTTTGAAGCCGTGCTCTAATATTAAGGATATTCTGAGCGATGTTATCGAAAACATGATTCTGTTTGGGGTCTTATGTGACGCCAAAAAGTCGCCGAATATTGACTACAATCTGAAGTATAAGTACAGTCACTATGACTTCGACGACGACTTTGATGACGGATATATCGGTTACAAGAATTGCTATTCCGCTCCGAAACGTGAGCTCAGAATAATACTGAGCGACGAGAATAAGGAGACAATCAATTTCTACCGTTCGGTGCTCTCCCCGTATATCGAGAGCTATTGGGTGGCGGCCTCTGCCCTGACCCGTATCGTCGGCGTCGACTCCAAAGACGAGAAGTCATTCTTCAACGGAATGATTGAAATCGCAAAAGAAAAACAACAAAAAGGACTACTATTTCAGGGTATGTGTGAACCCTATCCTCCAATCAATGAGCTGTTGGTCTAATTGTTTATGGCTTTCCCTTTTCAGAGGAGTGTATAGCAGCGGAACCGTTCAGAAACGCAGTCAAACTGTTCGAGAGTTGGAACGTATTGTCGTCGACAACGGAAGAGCCGTCGGGTGTCCGACACATCCGACTGAAGCCGGAGTTCAATAGTATTGATGCCATTAATGGAGTTATTGTCCGAATCGAAGACTTCAAGAAATAGTTTGGGATTTTCGGGTCATTTCCCGAAACAAAAAGAAGTTATTATTTATATTTCGAATTGAAATCTAATGCCAAACAAAATGAGAGAAAAATTGATTTCAAGAAAAACTATTCAATAGTTTTCACTCAAAATATGAGAAAAAAATAATTAGTTTTTGTTTTTATATAAAAAAAATTGTTTTTCAAATATTTGTTTGGATTTAAGGCTATATTTCTATACAAATAACTGAATTCATTCATCATTTCTGAGATGTCTTTCCAATTGAGACAAACAACTGATTATTAGGAGTTGTTTACCGAAAGGACAGTCGACTGATTGAGAGCCTGTTTTTTATACGTTTTATCTGACATTAAGTTGTGTTCAAAGCCATAGAAGGGTTGTTTTTTTAATTTCAATCTTTTTTTTCACTTTTTGTCATAAAATATATATATTTTTTAATTTGAATTACAATTAATATTATTTTTAATGTAATTATAGTTAAAAATCAATTGAAAAGACTGTTAGAGAGAGCCGTTCGCTCATTGGAGCGGATGTTTAGTTGAGTTTTCGCTGTTTTTTATGTAAATATTGTTAAATAATTTCGATTTGAAGTGAATTTCAATAGAAATGAGTTTTTTCGGCCAAAAAGTGATTTATTTTGTGAGAAAATCATTGATTATGTCGTTATTGGAGACGAAAATGCAATAAATATTTTGAATAAATTTTGTTTTAAACACTTATTTCTATTCAATTGATTCGATATTTGATATAATTTTTCAAAAAATAACTTTTATTTAAATTCAATGAATTTGAAAACAATTTATGAATTTTTGATATAATTTAATGAATTTATGGATAACTTGAGCCACGACTCGATTTCCTGTTGTCCTTAAGTTCCATGAGCTTCAGAAGTAACAGGGCTAACATTGTTATGATCTAGATCAATTTATAGATCAATTTCAAAAAACTATTATCGGGTTTTATTGAGGACTCACTTCATAACATCTGAAATGATTTATTGTGAATAACTTCCAACAGGAGAACCCGACCCTCTGCTCAGCCATCCTCTCAATTAGAGTCATAAGCTTAGAAAAATAACCAAGATAACATTTTTCAATTATCTTATTGATTAAATTACCTTTAATTTCCTGAAAAGCCGGCCCCGGGTTCTAACATAACCTCTTCTGTCAACAACTGAGTAGTCAATAAACAATCGATTGAATAGTTTATAGGACTCGTTGGCGACGGTATTGACCGAAGAGGCGCTGATAATGATAATCATGAATATGACCGATAAATATGTGGTTATAAAGCCCCAGACAAGTCTGTAGACCATGGTCATCTCTATGACCAAGGTTGTAATCATTAGGAAAACAATGACTGCGCCGAACGTCAGCCAAAACATCAGTAAATACTTCGACCAAAAAGTGGTATTATATTCATTGACTTCGCCGTAGATTTGGTCAATACTTGCCATCAATTGATGCAAACGTTCGTAACGTTTGGTTTCAATCATATGTATGGCCCGTCTGTTAGCGGATCTGATCTTCGCTTTGAGATAATAGCAAATCAAATAAAGATAAACCATTTTATAGAAGATTATTGAATAGCAATAATAGATAAACGCCTGGAATAGCAATGTGTTGGGTATCGCAAAGAGAAGGCTTTCCTTTAGAGTGAAACTCGTGGCCAATGGGAAGAAATATACGGCAAATATGACCGTCGGTACCACCCGTTCGATGAAGATCTTAATTAAGCGGAACAAGAGGTCAGTCCTTCTGATGAATTTGAGTACAGTCTTGCCGTCTGTGAGTCCAACGCTTCGGGGATTTACTACACCTGAGGTCACCCGAAAGACCCGCAGAAATGTCGGACGGATTCCGTTCTTGTGGTTGTAGTAGTAAATGAGCATGTTCGATATGCCCAAGGTGTTGAAAAGGATACAAGCAGTGTTCAGAGTATATTTCATATTGATGAAATATGCGAAGTCTCCCAAAACAATGAAGACCTGGCGGTAGTGGTCCGGAGTGACCATCAGAACAATGTTTTTGATTAACTGAACCATAAGTACTGTGAATATGACAATCGGTTTGTGAAAGAAAGTCCTTTGCTTTTCGTCAACCATTCGTGTAAAGCACAGCCCTTTGGCGTAGAGATGATGTGCTGCAGATTTGTTTATCAAATTGCTGGGTATTATCTGATTCACATCCATTGCTAACTCCTATTTCTTGTGGTTTGCCGTCAAGTGTGAGGAAATACTCTGTTTTTCAGACTTTTTTTGACGCACAGAATGACAATGACGTCACGTTTAGTCAACATTTGATCCATAATTAGACAAAATACCAGGGATGGGTAAGCAGTGAAATTGGGAAAGTATTTGAATGGACTTGGAGACACCGTTGATCAACCATGATCATTATCTACATTTTCATTAATAGACATCAAATAAATAAGAAATTATTTTAAATGAAAATTAAGTTTTCTTTTGTTTGATCTCCGAATAATTGAAGCGAAAAGTATTTGTTTTGAGATAATTATGAAACTTTAGATGACCTTGCTCATTAGTTACGGAATCCGTTTGTTCAATAACAAGACAATTAATAAAATCAATATTTGTTCAGCTATTCTATATTTCATCAAAATCAATTCCTAGGCTAAAATTTTCCAATATGATCTAGCTTAAATGAATTTTCAATATCTTGACCTAAAGTGTCTGAGTATGTCTTTCCTCATATTTTCAAAATACTTTTAATACTTAATAACTTTTCTACAGGTTTTGACTCAAACGGTTGGACTAACCATAACAAATATTTCGCTCAGCCCTCTCTAATGCTGGCCAAGTATTTAGAGGCTCGATATCCTATCCATTCTTATGAAAGTGGACTTCCAGACATTCCAGATAAAAGTGGACTTCCCCTCAACCATATCGCAAACCGTCGCACACTTTCTGAGAGTAAATCATTGTATGTCCGCCGACTAAAGCGGGTCCGAAAGTCGTACAATCGATTTGACTTTTCGGTATCATAATTGCCACAGTGAACAATGTGTCACCTTTGCACTTAGCCGGGCTCTTTATCTTACCATTTATCATTAACATGATATTCACTTGAATAATTTTCTTTACTCTATTTCTCTTATATTATATAACTATTGCCATAAATGTCTGAATCTATTCCATAGTTAAGTGGTTCTGAAAATATTTCTTCTCATTGTTTGCGATAATAATTGAATATTAATTTCGATAAAAGTTTATTATTTCTCAAAACTTATTCATCAAAACCAATAAACATGGTATCAAAAATCAAGGTAAACTTAACTAGGGAACCACTTTCATGCCTCCCTTCACTACTTTGCAACTAGATTGGCACTTTCCTTGGATAAACGATCTAGATCGAGCAGCCAAAAGATCTGGGTGTTTCGTGCCGGTGCAAAGGGATCCAGTTTTAGCCTTATAAACAAACTCATCTTTGTACTTATCGCCAGAACATTCCTCAGGGGCTGTGATTACACCCCAGGTGAAAACCATTAGTTCATCTGAAATTTGTACCTTGTTAGTTTTGTATGATTAACAGTTACCTTAACACTCATACCGCCCATAACTGTATGAAATTCATTCAACTTAGAAATTTCGAGCTTGGTATTGTTTCTTCCAATGGTGGCGTTCCAGGACCAGGAGGGAGTCTTGTCAAAGATCTTAGGGTTGTCACATGGAATCTGGTGATAGAAGACGCCCCCAGACTCCAGCCTTTTTATGACTGATGAATGACCACATTTAGTCACCTCATAGTTCTCGACATCTTTTTTTTAATCTGGGAATAAATTTTTCAAAACAGTGATATATTGCCTAGCTTACTTGCTCCTGGGTTTGATGAGTTCTCTCCAAAGCATAGAATAATGAGAAACAAAAGTGAATACATTTTACCAAAGCTTTTCAAACAAATTGAAACAAATTGTTTTAATTGTTAACAAATTATGAATCATTTGATCGAATTCTCTGAGAATTTATAGAATTTGAGAAATTTATTAAATAAAATAATTTTTGTTTACATTTTCAACACCTGTTCTGAGAGTGACTTTCGATGACATAAAAGAAAATTATTTTTAAAACAAAAATGTGTTTTCACTCTATTTTATAACAAAATAATTCAATGAATAACTAAATATTGAATTTAAACTCAATATTATTATTTTAGAGTGAACTATAAAAATTGAAAAAATAAATTCAATGAATAGATTAAATACAAGATAAACACTTCATCGAAAATGATAAAATTTTGAGTAAATTCCAGTATTCTAATTGAACAAGATAATTTTTTAAATGAATTTTAGAAAATAACGGTGAAAATTGATCAAGTTTAATTTGCGATGAAATAATTGCGATGAAATGACCTGCGATGAAATGAATGCAACTGGTTCTTAACCAGAATAGGGGAGGAGGATACTTTACCATTTCTATATATTTCAGTTTGACAACTGAAATTAAAAAATTCATTTGAATTGATGAAAGGAATCAAACGAAAAGAGTCTGTCCGTGAGATATAGCAATGAACTCGTTTTCATCCAATTGTCTCTCTTTGAGTGCATTTTTCAGTTTAAG
>JAQIXV010000583.1:0-26276 GCA_034700625.1 Tectocepheus velatus
AATAACTGGTCTTTTAAGCCATAATTGATTGCATTTCAAACACAAAGTTATGCGAAACAGAGGTTTTCCTTAATTTTATTTTTCTTTTCCTTTCTATGAATCCAATAATAAATGCAACAGTTTTTCAGTTCATTTGTATTGCATTTGAAGACATTTTTTAAAAACTGAATTTCGCTTTTGATGCCAATCAGTCACTTCGGGTTAACTCAGGTTATCATTAGGTTATGGCTATAGTCCTATAGGTCTGGTTAGTGTGTAGTATGGGTGCAGCCACTGATCACTCGTTTGCGCTCAACTCTGCTTTTTACGCATTTCTCTGTTAAATACAAAGTGATTGAAAATCCCGAGAACTGCTACTGTATTCAAACAGCGCTTACTTCTCGGTGTCGTTCCCTCTGATCTGTTTTGAAGTTGTGTTTCAATGACTGAATACCAAAATGACATTCAGTCAGAAGTTAATTAAGTTGTTATTCTGTGCGCTTAAACCCATGCCTTGAAAGGGCATAATGAAGGCGTTTATATCAAGACTTGAGTGTATGTCCGACAGAAAGGAATTCTTTAATATTCGGGCAAAACCTGAGATGACTCGAATTGTTGGGACTGAGCGCTCACTCATTGCACTACTCATAGCACTGATAACTTTAATGCTTTTCATCTGATTATTTAATTTTGGATTTTTCTCTCACAAAATCGCATATACTCTAAAAGTTTGCACAATTATCTGGTTTTGAAAAATGTCACTTACATTCAATTTAGAAATATTTTAGATCCGCTCCCCTTCGGGTGTCTTTCAGACTTCTAACCGAAAGTATATTTTAGTCTTTTTTTTCATTGAGTGATAAGATTTGTCTCAAATGACTCTATAAATCAAATTCAGTTAACGACGACATTGTGCTGATCACAAAAGTCAACCATTGATCTGAAGTGAGGGGACAGTAACCAGTAATTTGGTGTCTCCTCATAAACAAGAAGTTCACAATTATTTGTTTGAAAATATTTTTGTCTCTAATTTTAAAGATAGAAATCTCTCCAAAACTTTAGATTGTTTTGACTCTTGTCTGGGATTTGTGTTGAAAACAATTGAAAACTAGAATTATATCCAGAGTTTACACCATTGGATGGGAGACAAGGATAGGGAGACAGAGAGTCATTAAAGTGTAACCCAAGTGTGGACTGTAATCGTCAGTAAGTAATAGACGTTTCTTAAGGAAAGTGATTGCATTGAATTCGTGGCACTGGTATCACAAGAAGAGTCAAATTTCTAGACTTTTATTCATTTTATGAATTAGTTTTCAGTACCGGAAACGACAAGACTATAATCAAGTGTCGAATACGAATACTTCCTGTCTTTTACAAATGAAAAGGTTAGGCACGAGTGAACAGCACACAAATCGCAACCATCACTGTCTTTGAGTAGAGTAAGAGTCGAAGAGTGAAAGTATTTGTGCTTACAATCAGATCCTCAATGAAAGGTACAGACAATGCAATTCATGAGCAAACCTGTTGGGTGTGTGCGCACAGGCTTTTAATTCAAGCGAATAATTGCGTTGTCTTGTGGCAAGTTGTGGCACATGAGGCACATTGTGGCCAATTTCACACATTACTACCTGAGCCAAGCAATCACTCACATTACTACCTGAGCCAAGCAATCACTCACTGATCTCAACCACCGAATGAAATCCGATATCAAACCCATTTTAATGCCTATATTATCGAAACCGCAATTTTCTAGTCATCGGCTTTTAATGTGGGCACACATTATACGTCTGTCCAATAGATTTATTTTTGAAATAATTACTCCAAAGGAATGCCTCATTTATTATATGCCTTTATATCTGACAATATCTCACAACAACTTTAAACTTCAGTTAAAAAACAGAAAAACTTTTGGTTTTATTTTTGTTTCGGAAAAGTAGAAAAAAAATTGCAAAACTTGTCACACATTTCTAGAATTTAAGATTTTTAAGCCCTGAGGGTGTGCCGCGAGTCTACAATTAATCACTTGTCCATTAAGTTATCAGTTAATGAAGTTTGCATTCACTCATTCGCCAGTCATTGATATGAATTAACAACAAATTGAATCCACTGTTTAAATGAGTATACCTTCACTGATGAGTCGTTCCCGTATTTCCCAGGCGAATATGGTTGGGTTCTCCCTCTTGTACTGTTCTATTTTGTTGACCACTACAGGAGTGGCCACTTTTGGCTTTGAGCCGCCGATGACTGTCGAATGACTGGGAGAACGGAATAGCGCTGCTGTCGATCCTCCAGACGATGCCTCGTAATAACGACCTGAAAATAGCGCTCAGAATATAATTTATGTGACAATTGTTCGCTCTCTTCAATAACATATATTCTGTTGCCTTTAATATACGGTTTGAAAGCAATTTTGACTCAAATATAAGTCTCACGTATTTATCGAATATAAAGAACTGATATATAACTAATATATTCGTTAAATAATACAAAGACTTCAACAGAAAGAGACTCAAAACTATTTAGTCTTTCGTTATATAAATCATTTGCATATTAACTAATGTTCTGAACATAAGCACACCTGCCCTCCACTATTCTGCTCAGCCCTTCGACAATAAAAACTTGATTTTTGTTTCTTCGAGACCATCAAAAAACTTGAATACTTTATACGTTTTTTATAACAAGTAATGAAAGGGTTGTGCAATTATAACGCAAGAACCGGATACAGGTGCTCTCCTCTATAGTGATATTCCATCGCTCTGTCACTAAAGCCGATCCGATGCTTAAACTTTATTATCATTTAGTTTTTGTTTCATATCTAATCTGATTTCGAGAGTATAATAGTTTTGAAAAGTTTTGAATTACACTATAATTTGTAGAGAAATGCAATTTTTATTGCTCTCAAAGCCTAACGAAAAACTGAAAATAATGTAATAGAAAAACAATTGATTCAAAAGTCATGATTCAAACACATTATTCATTATATGGAGAAACGGAACTATGCTTTGATAAAAACAAATGAGTAATCATGTCGTCCAAGAAGTGTGTCTTAAATATTATTTTTATACAATTTTTATTATATTTGATATTAATAGCAATTATAGCGCAAAAGGAGTCCAACTGAGGGCTCACCTAATAATTTACTGACAGCTGCGGTTTGAAATGGAGAGAACTGACTCATATGCGACAGATTGACTGGACTCAGGCCTGGATGTGGCACTGGATGAGCGATCTGCGAGATAGGCTGTGAGGGCGTACCATTACTCGTGTTGTGATGATGGTGTGGATGCAAATGATGGGGTGATGTAGTTGTTGTCGGTGTTGACGGGTCACGAGTAGTACCTGAAAAATATTGAGCACAACAACAACATTAACTAATTTTCGTCAATTACCAAGCAGAATATTATATAAGAAACCAATGATTAAGCGATAATCAAATTTAGGCTGAATTTGATCGAAATGAATGATAGAGTAGTTTTGACAATAACTGTAAGCAAACTGTAATGTAATGTAATGTAATTCAAACACATTATATGTTTTTTTTATTTGAAACTATGACTGAAATAAGAAGAAAATTTAAATTGAGTTTAAATTATTAAACGATGAGAAAGTCTTTTTGTTTCTTACAATTACTGATCGTTGCGAATGTCATTCAGTCTAATGAAGAGAATCTGTTTCTATACTAATGGGTACACAAAACTGGAATAATTAAATGCCGGCAGAAATTCGCACAAAATTATTATTACTTTTAATTATTCAGAAGAAAAAAATCTTAAATTAATGACAACTTTTGCGGCATTTGTTGATAAGTAAGAGAAAAAAAAAGTTTTGTTGAATAAGTAATGAAATTCAAATGATTACCTGATTTATTATGGGGTGCTATGAGCCCATCGATATTGAATTTGATTTTTTCATTTTCCATTTTTTCAATTTTCTCGATCTTTTCGATACCAGTCGTCGTACGAGAATTCGTACGTAAATCCATTTTTCAATAAAAAAATTAAATCTTGGTTTCAATCGAAGTCAATATCGAAGAAACGGATGGAATTCCTGAAACATTTGAATAAAATGAGAGATAAGTTAATTATTTTTGCAAAAATTTAGTCTCAAAAACAAGTTATTTGAAATCAAATATTAGAAATGCATTAGAAATAGAAAATAAAAGATGTGTTTAGTTATTCTGTTCACTCAAAATGATTGCTTCAATTTATCTCAATTTGATATCAGAAGAAAAGTTTTTAATTTTTTGACTTCACTTTAAGTAAAGCGATTTCTTTCTCTTTTATCTCTAATTTTTTTTTCTTTTCATTTAGAGATTTGTTTTAAAAACTTTTTCCAAAACAGAGAAAAAATGTTTAAATTAATTAAGAAATGAAGAAATCAGTGGAAAGAAGAAGAAGAAGACGTTCTCCAAAAGCAATGATTGAAATGTTTAACGAATAGTCAACAGAACTGATAAATTGGAGATTTGGGTCCGACTTCTCTGCACTTATCTAATAGACTGGTGTCGTATAACTCGTGTATATTTTTTAACCCAAAATAATAAATCAAAATCAAATCAAATTAAAGTTGTGTTTCGTTTTTCGCATAATTTTATTTCTCTTCAGTTCGTAAATCTTTTTTCAGACCAAGACTTCAGGTCTTTCTTAAAGTATAAAACAGCGCTATTTTGTGCTCAAAAAGATTAGATCATCTCTATTAGAGTGAGAGCACAGGTAGCAGATATATAATAATTATTTAAATGACTTCAGGAGAAACAAAGAGATTGAATGACACTAATTGTCAAAATAGAGATTAAAAGAAAAATAATATTTAATTTGAAAATTCAATGATTCGGGAAATTTATCCTTAGGTTTGCTCTCGAGTTAATTGATCGCCAGAATACTTAATGTGCGCCCAAAAGCTCAAAGAATTCAATCCAGCAGGTTTAATATTCAAGAGCCCGGCGTTAAGTTCAGAGCGAAATTTATTTATTACTGCATAAGAACTGTAATTAAAGTTAATATCTATTGCTTAACAACTTGTTATTATAGTGAATATGTTGAGCCAAAAAAGGAAAAACGACCTAATCGTGAGACAAATTATTTTAATAAAAACGACCAAAACTTTTAATTCATTGCTTTCAAGGATACACTGTTTGTATTGTTTACTGTTTTGCAAAACTTTTCTTTTCAATTATTACTCACTATATTAGACTTCCTTTGCTTTTGTCTCATTTGAATAATTCATTTGTGAAGTCAAGACTCAAATCATATGAATCAGACTTTAAGTTCTGACACTTTATGATATTTCTCATGAGTTTTGAAGTCAATGAAGAATATAACTGACATTAGGAGAGGGAACGACATTCAGAGGAAATTGTTTTCGATGACAATTACTCGTATATAAAGAAAATTTATGCTCTTTTGTTAAGATATGCACACCTTTTGGTTCAGTTAATTGCAAGACATTGTATGAAAAGTGTTAATTGAAAAAAAGGAAAAAAATTTAATTAAATATTTAACCGAAAAACAAGATTTTCTCATTAATTCTGATAAGTTTTCGATAAAAACAAGAATTTTAGTGAACGAACAAAAATGTTAATAAAATCAGAATTTTTCCAAAAAAATGCATTAAAATTAAATTAATTTAGTTTTGAATTATTTTAAATCTAAATCAAAATAAAAAGATTAAAACAAAAGCAAAATTTAATTCATTTGGAAAAATTGTAAACAAAAGCAAAAAAGAGTCGAAATATTTAAATAAATACTACTTTTAGAAGAATTTCTCAAATATTTAGCTCTCGTTATATGTATTTTAGTATAAATGCAATATTTTTTGGGGAGAAATATATTTTGCATTAAAATAGAAAAAAGTTGCGAATAATGATGAGAGCAGTGGTTAGTGGTTAACACAAACAAAACAGATCAGGTTTACCAACAATTTGAAGCACATAAATCATTGCCTACTTAAGAAGCGAACCCTAAAAAAGTATCAGAATCTGAAAGCATTGACTTTGTTGTTATACCTGTGCGCTGAGGTATGAGCCCGAAAGCAGCGGCCGAATGATGACTGCAATTATGGGCAAAAGAATCCTTATTTTGGCCAAAACTAACTCAACAATGAGAGACCCAATCCATGAATAAGTTTTGGCAAAGCGTTAAGATATCCAAAGCACATACCACTCACAGAAAAGGCACCGAACACTAACACTAAGCAAAAATTGAATGTTTGGCGAACAAGAAGGCTGTTCGCAATTGAGGGGTGCCTCTCATGAGCCAAGAGGTGAGCAAAATAAGCAGTTAATGCAATTCTAACTAATAATGATTGTAATGATGCCTCAATTACACCACAACTATTGTCAGAGCACTCTCTCGGTCTCTCGTTTGGATCTGACTCTGATCTCAGTGTATGAGTCGACACAACATATCAGACGAAAGAATCACAAAATCATTATTAAACGTAAATTTCATTTCCTTTGTATTATTAGTTTTAATGTTTGTCTATACTTTTGATGTGCTTCGGATTTGTTTAATCTGTTGTCTGTCTCCGAAAAAAATTAACCAAAACTTAGTATTAAATCAAATGAAAAGAAATACTCAGAGTTTGTTTCAAAATGTTTTAAACGCATAAATTTGTTTCGTTTTTTGTTTCCCATACAAAGAAATGAACGTAATTTTCCTCATAGTTTGCAAATGAATGTTAAAATGAATGCTTATATGACTGCAAATTAGTGACTAATGCGGCGACTGATGACAGAACCAACAGATTCGGCACAACCTAACTCTAGGGACTAATAACTAGTGTACAACAATTTTCATGAATCGTCTGCTTCTGATTTGTCGGGGAATCAATTATATTACGATTCTTTTGGTCGTATAGTCTCCCAAATTGATGTATTTTTGATGATCTTTAGCTTTGGGGCATATAATTCAAAAACTTAATATTTTCTAAAGGTTTGAGTCAAAAGACTGTATCCAAATCTCAACGATTCATAGGTATGTAGTGAGCAGTCAGTGCTAAGCAATGACTGCTCTCTACTCATAAAAATGCAATCATATATTGTATATGACTTATAAGTTTGTATAAAAGTTTTGCCCTCAGGTAACCAGCCTTCAAGTGATGAGGTTTTAGGTGCCAACTCTCCAAAGAAAGAACACCGCATAACAAACATAAAAAAGCCTAACATTACACAACTTCTCTCTCTCTCTCTCCCTCTCCCTCTCTACATCTCTCTCTCCATCTCTTTTTTCATCTCTCTCTCAAACATTCAATTCTTAAATTTTGTTTGAATGCAAACCCAAGTGAGTGTCTGAACCGAAATCTATGGTCAATAGTGAAAGAAAATGTTTGGCACATCATTCGTAAAGATGTTGAGAAAAGAGTCATTATTATTATGAAATGCTTTTAATGGAGGTATTGGAGGCACCGGTGATTGCATGCACTGAGCATTAATGCAATAGTGTGTCGGTTAAAGTCATTTAAACAGACAGTACTACAGAAAGTCATTGCGATTATGATATTTAATGGCTTTCGGCAATTCTTCACCAGAAAGGGCATTGAATTTGCATTTCTGGCAGAAGAGGCGGAATCGAAGCCAAATATTTAGTGCCGTCAGGGATAGGAATGGCACTCATTGGGGGTATCACTGGCTCTGATTTGAAATACAAAACCGCAAATTATTATTTGAAAGACATTCAAACATTCAATTTAGTCAAAGACATTGAATTCAACACAAATATTGTGAATACAGAGTATTAGAGTTGAATCCCTGAAATAAGTTGGCGGCACCGGCACCGGCACCGCAACCGATTACATGCCATCAACTAATTGACATCAATGTCTGACTTCACCGAAATGACTGCCGACTTGACAAATGACGATCTCTTGTGAACCGATGCCAGACTTGAAAACCACTTTTACTCAAATAAATATATCGAAAGGCAAACCGAGTCACACATTAATTGCTATAAATTGAGTCAAACCTATGGCGTCAGGTATGGCCTCAAGTCCTGTTACAATGAGTTCATGCCTTTGACATTGGCATCAATGATAGGACTCACTCGTCATTCCTATCATAACACAGGAAACTGAAGAATAACTGCTTTGAAATAATCGAGACTCAGAGACGATTCAAAACAATGATTGTATAAAAATTTTTAATTTAAATTTTCTTCATTTAATTAAAGGGTGCGGCCGTTAATTTTGGTCCCATTGTCTTATGGTCGCAATCCAGTGGTCGACAATAGGTCTGTGACATTAAGAAAGCGCAACACATATAGACTGACATTGAATTCAGACAATAGGACAAAGTGAGCATCACTTCAACAAAACGAATCAAAATTAAAAACTTTGAAACTCATGAGAAAAGCCATTGGAAGCCATGGAACCACTCGATTCTCATACAACTCAATACAAATGAAACAAATAAAAGTAAAATAAATCAAAAGAGACTTTATTTCGGTTTTATTGTCGCTATTCTTATTGTTTGCTTATATTCTCTCTCATAACACAAACTCTGAATTAATTGAAATGTTTGAACAATTTTTCATTAAATTCATTCGTCATTCGCTTTAAACACATATTTCGAGTCTTTTTTGTTATTTTTATTATATATTTCGAAACTTAATATTTATGCGATCCGTGCCATACATTACTGATTTGACTTTACAAAAGCACAACCACTTTGAGGAAGCGTTGATTCTCTCTATAAAATCAAATTAATCATAATTTCAAAAGCAATACACAGAAAAAGACAGAGAAGACTCGCCTCTGAGATGAAAAATGGTATGCAAAACATTTGAGTCATTTAAAGATAAATACTGTCAAAAAAATTGTTTGGTTTCAGAAATATTTAATTTATTTCTCATAATATCTGAAGTGAAGACTCGATATGTGTTTCGATTAGAAAATATAGTTTGCGTTGGAATGAGAAAGAAGTGAATGGTTTGGACTAATGTTAGAAACAAGACTAACATTAGTAACAACAACAGTAAATTAGCAAGGTAACAAACACGCGATGATCAATGCACGCTAACATAGTATTGCCTGTGCTTTGACTGTTGGCTTCTTTCATATAATGCTTGGGAGTCGGTGTGGCGTAACTCTCATTTTGTATTAACCATTTTCAAAGGGGACTCCAATCGCTCGTAGGATAGTATGACTTGTGCTGTGTTTTGCACGCACTGCTCAAAATGCCAAACGCCGGCCAACACTCAAATAAAGGCAACACATGTAAGACATGCAACGATCACTAAAACTGATCATAAGTTATATGTGTTGCTGACAAATGAGTTTGAATATTGGGAACCCAACCCACTTATACTTATCAGAAGGGAACGGAATAATCTAATACTTTAGGTTTTTCTATTCAGAATATTGTGCTCAGAATAATTGTGTTCCACCTCTAACTCAATTCCCATTCAACTCTTACACCTATACCTGTGATACGAATAAATTACAATAAAATTATTGTTTTGTTTATAGGACTGTAAGTAACCGCAAACAGGACTCTGCCATCAATTGCTAGCCTTTTGTTTAAAGACTTGTTTACTAACTTTAAACAAATTGATTGTTCTTTGAGCTCATCGTTTCAAATGCTCTAACCGTTCATCCAATCGACAAATCAAATACAGAATAACTGTTTGAAGTAGTTTTTGTTCAATTACTCAAATAACAAGACTTTACAAATATTATGATTAAAATACAAAAAATAAGTGATTCCCAGAATATTCTCTTCAATTCTTTATATTACTGATTATTATTAAATCGATATTATTGAGAGTTTTGGGAAACTGTTAGCAAAACATTCAATTATATCAATGAATTCAATATTAGAAATGTTTGAAACAGAAATTGTTTGTATTAACACATATTTAGTCACAATATTTGTTTAAACACAAAACAGTTCCCAAAATAAGTGGAAAAGCGAACAATAAATCCATTTTGAGTTAAAACTGATGTCAGGGATGCCTTCATTTACTGAGTAATTAAATCGATCAACCAAGGTATTCTCATTTATAAATTCAGAATTTGCTAAGCTTGACAATAAAAAGATCAAATCAATTCTGGCAATATGTAATCATGCAAATTTAGGCAAGTTAATTTGAATAAAGATGAACCGGTAATTGATAGAAAGGTCAGCTCTGGATAAACGTTAAAAGACTGGGCGATTGTTTGTGTGGAACATCTCTGATATGATCTCATTATAGATTATTTCGATAACATTTTCTCATTAATAAAAATTTGAATCTAAATTCAGATCAAATAAAATAAAAATCAGTTTCATATTTATGAGGCATTCAATTATCATAAAATTTATTTATTGATTAAATTCTAATCAATTAATCGAATATTTATTCATAAGATTTCAAATTTCATTGAATTTATTTAAAAGAGTCTCGAAATTGAGAGATAAGAACAGAATTAATGAATTTGATTTGAATCTGAGACCGAGACTCGAGTTTTGAGAAATTAGTTTCGTTTGTCATCACTTATGAGTGATATCCATATGAGAGCCGGAAATTGGGAGACGACTGACACTTCAGTTGACTCCAACTGCGGACCAAATTATAAGGTTTTGATTTCCGGCTTTATATTTGAAATTATCAACAGAACGGAAATCTTTAGATATTATCATTGAAACCATCATCAGAGACAACACAGAGACACAACATTTGGGTAACTGTGAGCCGACTATCGACAACAACAGCTCTCGTCTGACTAACCATTGAGTCACAAACGGGAGTACAGCATAACATCATAACAACGAATCAAATATAAAATTATGGCCTTTATATCACTTCATACAACAAATTATTTATTTTTTTTCTATTTTTTCGTCAAAAAAATATAGTTTTGTTTCTTTCGTTTGAGTGAATGTGCACCTGGCAATCAACCAGTGCTCAACCTTCCAATAGATAGATCGCTCCCAAACTTATTGCTTTTCAATAGCTATCAATATTCAACACTTGTATACCGCTCTCAACACTCATTTGACAAATAACTCAATTCCAAGTTCCGACCAAATGATGAGTAAACATATAATTAAAATTCAGTTAAAGTGTAATTTGGAAACATTTGAAGCTTTAAATTGAAGTCAAAAGCGATAATTATTCAAAATTAATTGATTTTTAAAACTGATTATATAATATTTATTATGAATTCGGGAAAAAAACAGGGAGAGAGAGGGAGAAAGAGAGGGAGAGATAGGCTTTTTTTCTATTCAATATTCATCTGAACCAATGAATAGTTGGATATAATTAAGAAAAGAAATAAAATATTTAATATTAAGTTTTTATTGAATAAAATGCAGTTTTTTTTAATTATTATTCGAATTATAATGAATTGAAAGGTTTTGAAAGAAATAAAAAATAAATAAAAGGAATAATAAATTAAAAATATAATAACAGGTTATTGAAAGTTAGATGGTGTGCATAGAAGTGCATATAAGTGCAAACAGGGGCGCAATATCTGATTGTTCCTGACAATATCATGACAAAACCTCATCACAATTTGATGATCCGTTAGTATAAATGAGTAAAACCGGCTCCGGATATGATTTTTCAGTTGTTTTCAGTGTTACCCCGATTATTGCTTTACAGCGCTGTTACAGCGCTCTCACAGTGTAGTGCAGTAGTGATACAGCGCTCGGCCTTTCATTATTATTATGGCTCAGAATTATTGTTATTATTATTGTTATAATACTATTGTTAATAGAGAGGTCTCAACTGAAATGCGATTGTCGTTCAGCGACTAATTTATGTTTCATTACAACTCAGGAAATGCCTCCCAAAATAAAAAGTGAAAAAACATTGTTTGCCTCCGAAATGCCTTTTATATCGAAGCAGTTTTTGAAGTTAAGCATTAAATCATAGTTTAATAATAGGAATAAAATATTTTTTTTTCATTTTTAATGCCAAACATTGAAATGTTATGCAATCGCATTAACTTTTGAGTAGATATTAATAGAGTATAAACTTTTCCAAAACCTATTATGACTGCAATACAGAAGCCAACGAAACATTTGCTTTAAATGTTTACTAAAAGCAAATAAAAAAACATATAATTGGATGAAAAAAAGGTTTGTTAACAATAATAATAAATTTGTACTTAATTTAGAGCTGAGTTCAAAACTAATTCATTAATTGAAAGTCACATTAAATAGTAAATTAATTACTGTCTATGTGTTTGGTCAGCGTGTGGTGGAGAGGCATCTGTGCTGTTCTGTGCCGTTCTCTGCTGTTTTGCAGTGTGTTTTGCACTGAACATCGCTTGCATTTGAAGAGAGCACAGCCACTGTCGAAGTACACAGACTCGAGCAGTTAAACAGACATTTATAGACTAATTAATTAGACAATCAAATGGTTTTTTGTGAAACTTAATTGTATCGGAGGCACAACAGCTGCCAAAACACACAAAACTTTGTAAAAAGTGATTCGACAACAACTGGCAAAAAGACATTATATTATTGATAGCGAACCTCAAATCAGTTTTCTTTGAGGAGTCAAACCCCAAAAGAAATTATAGTCACCTGAAAAATGATAGGATAGGCCTTAGAGTGCAATTTCGGTGTACATTAGTGTTGGACTAAATGAGCCACTTTTGACTCTAACTCTAATAGATATATACATTTGAAGCTACCGTTCATTTGAGGCAAACATTCAAAAGCCTTACATAATATGCTTTAAGGCATAAAATCATTGCGTTTTTCGTATTCACATTCTGTAGTCTTCGGCCCCGAAGGCAATGCGAAGACACGGCGCCTGTAATACCAAATATCAATTGTCGCCACAAAGTAAAGCACAGGGCGTTCGCCACTGTTTGGCAATTACTCCGAATATTTACATAAATTTATCCGAAGAATCAAATTTAATAAAAAATTCAATGAAACCAATGTTTGATATAATGGTTGGATATTCTTATGTTGGGTCGGATTGCGTGCCGTAATTATCGCACTTTAATTAAAATGATTGACAAATTGGTTATTAGTTGAGCTCAATATGACTGGAGAAGAGCCAACTGAGCCATCGATGAATAGAAGATAATTTGTTAATAAACAGAAATTGATTGAAGATTTCGCTACAGATTTAAAAGAATCAGAAGAAGAGAAAAGAGAAACAAATTAGTGATTGTATTGAAGTTTATTATATATAATGTTATGAATGCTATGAATAGAAGTAATGCGTTTTGAGTGCAATAAAACCAGAGTTTGGTTGGAAAGGCAGTCAACAGAATTTGATTGACGAATGACTTTATGGCGAGAATGCATGAACTTAGCCATAACTTGACTCAACGGGAATGTTGTGCTGCGCCCATACCTCTGCTCCCATCGCTCTATTATAAGCTGAGCTAAAACTGTTACAAAACATATTGAGGATTACGTTTGAGATGATGTGAAAAATATAACTTTTAGTTAATATTTATGTTAAAGTCTATTATTAAAGCATTTCTTTTGCTTAGGTTTCAAACAATCAAAACCGCAATCAAATGCAAACCGTATTAACGCTCGTCAGCACAGGTCAGGACAACACACAACACTCGATATCGAATATATCAATCAGTTTGGTTGCCATTTGGGAAATGCAATTAAACTAATTATTGACAAATTATATTTTGCTCTCTTTTTTCAATCGTCAATCAAATGCTGTTCTCATCCAAGCATTACATCCCTCTCAGCCCTCAACAGCCGAACAGCCCTCACAAACTCAATCACTATAATGTCTAATCAAAACAAAATAATTGTATCTTAAATATGAGAAATTGGATTTCAAATCAGTTTTATTTCCAAAGTTTCTCTATTAACGACTTATTCTCACAAATAAAATAACCTTCTCTTCAATCAAATCAGGCAATGATTTCAAACATTTTGAGGCAATTGATTGGCATTCCGTCCATTTAAAGATCAAATCTAATTATATGCTGTTCAACATTTGCATTCAATGTTTAACTTTATTATTATTATTCAAATATTAAGTTTAATAAAAGAATATTTCGGTCAAAAAGCGAATAATTAATTTTGAAAAACTTTTTTTTGTATAATTAATGAGAAAATAGTGAGCGCTTTGAGATGTGAATACATTTTGTGACAAAATCCTTGATTTTTGCTCAAAATTTCTTTCAATTATCTGTTGTTCTCATAAAACACATTGAAAATTGTTATTTGAAAATATCTCATATCTATTGAAAGACATTCTTCAGATCAAAACAAAAAAAAACAAAGATTTGAAAAAAGGAAAGTCATGTCAAACAGAGAGAGAAAGTAAGCAATAATTCAAAAGTGATTCCATACATGAGTTGATATTTATTTGAGAAAAAAAAACTTTTCAATAAGAAAAACCACATCAAAGACTGCAATCAATCTTTTTCATTAAGTAATGTTCCCATAGGTTATGCGCCGAACAAAGGGGCTGACAATATAGTTATGCTTATGGTTTGATACCTAATGTCATATTTTTCTAAATCTAAAAAATATTTTAGTTTTTCAATACTCTTTGTATTGGGTTTTTGAAAAATACCTGAAGTGAAGTAAGTATTGCATAGTTTCACGAATTGGTATTGAAATAGTGATAAAATAGAGTATGTGCTCAGAATGTGCTCAGTATGTGCTTACTTATAGTAATAATGGCTATTAAAGTGATGCTCTGCTACTTTACTAACCTGTAATAGACTGACAAAAGTATAGGTTCTCTTTACCGGTGAATAACATTGAAAATAAGCAGTCAATGAGATGAACACAATTGACTCCGACTCTGATATATTTTTTTTGCGCCCAAAATAAAACCTTTTTATAATAATTATGGAATAAAAACTCAATCATTTTTTTTGGTGGGAATCAAAATATAGTTTTCAGGGCTTTTCACTCAGCATTGATTGACTGCACTCGACATGTAATTGAAAGCGAGTCCTAATAAGATATACTTCACTCAATATATACTTATAAATCAGTAAATAAGAGCAGTCGAGCCACTGATCTGCCACTAACTCTAACTATAATATAATTAAATTTAATACTAGTGTTGGTCCAGACTTGAGTGGCGTTCGATACTAACGATAAGAAGGGACAGCATAACAGACCAGTGGAAGAGCACAACCATATAAACACTCAATAATCATATGAGAAGTGATCAGCAAAACAATCGCAAACTCAGGAATTGGTGGGACTCTATCGGTGTTTGTGAGTGTGAGCGCTCACTACAGTCTAATTTGAGTTCCTATGAATATTTCATTGACAGTAGCGATGTCTGTGCCGTACGGGCAGTGTTTGCCACCGCCTGTAGTGCTTCCCAACTGTTTATCCGAGAGAATAGCACTTAACCCCTGACACGAGTAGATATGGGACTAAAAAATCCAATTGATTTGTGAGAAGAGAAAGTAGTTATACCTCAAAATCGATGGCAACCACTTATAGTGGGGCCAATATTGGGGCACAAGTGCTGTGCTTAAAATTTATTAGTTGGGGTCATTCATTGGGAAATGGAAGAGATATGTGAGAAACTGTTTCTAATGATCTATTGTTAATATTCGTAAAATTACAAACAAATTCACGTTTTCCTGTGCTATCAGTTTTATGGGCGAAACATAGATCAGTGATAAGCAAAAAGCCTTTTGTCTGTCTTTCCAGTAATGCTCTCAGTTTTGATAATCAGTATATTATAAGAGAAAAAAAAAGTTTAATTCAATTCAACGTATGTTTGCATGGAATCGGCTTTTCTTAATGAATCTCTGGTCAATTTATTGTGCATGATTGCCCATTTTTGGCACTAGCACAATTTATAGACTCTCAAATTGGTTGCCTTTAAATATTAAGCGCCTGCATGAGAGCCCACCCACACATTGATTATCAATAGTTTAATAATTAATTTGTGGGTAATTTGTTTGCGTGATTGCTATGCGAACCGAACAAAAGTATTGCTCATTGGGCTGAGGGTCTGTCCCTTTTGATCCCGGACATATAGTATTGAATAGCAATAGAGTCTGAGCCGCGAAACACAACTTGTTTTTTCTCAAATGCATTAATTCTGTGATTGCATTGCATTCCATGACTAAAGACTTAATACAAATTAAATATTAATAATAATAACACAACTAATGGATAAAAAGTATTTAATACAATGTATTGAGTCTACGCTCAGGAGAGAGAGAGAGAGAGAGAAAAAAAAAATTAATTAACAAAGGTTTAGAAGTCAGGCGCTTTCATTGTGTTGCACTTCTTATAAAACATGAGTCCGTCCCTCTATCGTCCCCCCAAATAACGTTTAGACAGAGACCTGAGTGCGAATCCCAATGGAAGGTCACACCGTTTTACACCGATTTACACTTCTTTCTTGATTTAATACTCTCGAAGTGAGAAAAAATTGAATTTTTTTTGTTAATCTTTTCATGGATTTAATCGGAATTTATAATTAACTGATTTTAAAATCAAATCTAATGAACGGCTCTCTTTTGAAACGACAAACTTTTTGTACTATTGTTTGCCATAAACTCAATCGGAGTCCGATTTTAATTGAAATCAATTTAATATCAATAGTTTGGCCAAAAATTTTATTAAAGATCTTTTGAAGAGATTTTTCAGATAAATATTGAATTAAAATTATAATGAGTTCGCTTCAGGACTAACACAAAAGATAACAAACAATTTTCGGCAATCGCTCGGCCTTTCAGTTGTTAACTACGGAATGAAATCTTTTGATTAATTATTTTGGGAGTAATGAAAAAATTAATAAAACGATTGAAAGTCACCTTTTGTTAACCAAAAACAGTTCAAACGTCTTATAATTTTTGGTAATTTTTCTTCTATCATACGATACATCAAAAATAAGTGCAAACATCTGATGAAAAAGTGCAACAAGTCATTGAAAAACTGTAAATTGTTCTTGCTCAGCTCAGGCCTCAAGACTGGGCAAAATTGAAACATGAAATTGATGTTCAGAGGGGCGGCTAATAGACTAGTGTTCAGATCAATTGCATTGGTTTTAATAGAAAGTCCTATCGTTTGCCGAAACGAAAAAATTTCAATTCTCTCGAAAAGTATTTTCAAAATAATTATTTACGAAATAAATAATAAAAGAAATCTTTTTTTGCTTTGATTTGTTGTTCGCATTATATGTTTGAATGGATACAAAAGAAGTGAAAAAGACTGCACTCTTCAATCAAAAAAGCAGAAATGAGCACCTGATCAATGAGGGTGGCCCGACATAAGGCCTACATAACCACAATTGCCGGCCACCACTTCGGGTGAGCATTGAATGCTTGGATCCGATAATTGTGTTGCTCTCAGGTTTTGTTTGATTGACACATAATTTGCTTTTTATTTTGATTCGATAATTTGCTCAGTCGGTGGTCTCACCAATGCTTAAACAGGGCTCACAGTTCAGACCACTGAGCAATGCTGGCAATTGACTGCTGTCTCTAAAGCTCATCACTAAAAGTGTGTTCAGGATTTGCTAAATTTGATCTGTTCTTCATTGGTGGCATTAACCATTAACCATGCTCATTTTCTATAAGCAATCTATTTTTTTTCGCTTTATATAGATTTTGCAAAATAATTAATTTCTCATTCAATTGAATCAATTGACGAATTAATTGACGGATTAATTGAAATTTTTATTACTCTTTATTAGAAAAATCATTTAAATAATTATCTAATAATTGAAGAGTTATTTGAATTATTTTTTTAATAACTCTTTTGAAAAAATTAACTTTTAATTGATTTAAAACTCAATAACTTTTTTTGCATTTTATAAGATTTGATTTCAAATCATATCTTGAGTTATCAAAAAAATTATTATTCATTTTTGATATTATTTTTATCAAATAACAGAAAGAAATGATTAAATTATTAAAAAGGAATCAATAGTTTAATAAAATTGCGAATTATTGAAAAATATAGAAAGACTTACCGATAAATGTATTAATGAATGTTTCTATTCGTCAAATGGGAGACTATTTCTGAACGTATCTGACGTCGATTTAATACATCGATTATGAAACTAAACATAACAGAAATAATTCAGTCTTTAAAACTTTGATGACTGCTTCGGTCTATTCAAGAGTTGCTCCAAAACCAAAAGAGAGAGATAGCAGACGACTCTTTCAACTCAACTGCCAATTACAACACTCCATTCCAATGGGTGGGATCTGGTCGGCGATCCCCTAAACAATCAATTCATACCATATTCTGAGGCAGAATCAGTGAGTATTCAATTCTAATGAGAAATTCTCTCTCTCTCTCTCTCTCTCTCTCTCTCTCTCTCTCTCTCTCTCTCTCTCCCCTACTCTCTTATTCTCTCTCTATTCTCGCCATTATTTCTATATGTCTGATAATAATTCAATTCCAATCGTAAAGAAAATTGTAATACAATTGTGTTTTTGTTATAATTACTATTTGTTAGGAAAAAAATTGTCAGAAAAACAGTTAATTGATGCCAATTGTGAGAAAACTAATTAATATTAAACACTTATTAGAAGTCGATTTAGTATTGAGTCAAACCTAAAATGTGTAAAAACCTTATTAGTAGTAATAACTGGCTTTTGTGTCAAACAAATTGCTTTTATTCTGGAAATGACAACATTTATCGTTAATTCAGAAATGAATGACTCGTGTATTGGAAGTGAGGGCCCATTGTTTCCATTCAGGTGTGATTCCCTGATCACTCATTCCGATAACTAACAGTTTTTGCAAAAAGTTTCCTTTTATTGTCCAATAAATTGTTATCTCAATTGAAACAAATAGTTAGTGTAGGAAGCGATGGGAAGTGACCACAACAGGCGGTCGTCTGTCTCTTCTCATAACTTTTCAAAACAACAGAAAAGTTTATTCGACGCATAAATAGATGAAAATGTTTCTCAAACACATCCACCAAATGATTGAAAACGTAAAACGCATCACAACTGTAACAATGATTGAGTGGGGCTGAGCCTCGACACTACCTGAGCTCATCAGTGCCTTACCTATCGGACCAATCGACTCAATCTTCTCCCAAACAAACCAAATGCCAAACAATATTCTCCGGATTCGGATTCGCATCAATTTTCTCTCTAATTAACTGTCATTTTTAGGTATCACCGAAACAACTCAATAATTATGCCATACCTTCCACACCACTTCTCAGCCGTGCCTTTAATACTCGACTTTACGTATTTTTTTTGAACATTTTTTCAGCCAATTCTGAGCTACTTATAAGTTAATGAAACTTATCTTAAATGAAATATATTTGAGTTTCGGAATCTATTCGATGAAAGGTTGAGTGAAATGCAATCATAGATTAACTTTGGCTCAGATTTTGATTACATTTCTATAATCTAATTGAGAGGATCTCTGAATAACATTTGAAAAAGTATTCAAAACTTAATAAAAAACGATTAAAACAAAATAACTTCAGACAAAAACGACTTAAAATGATTCAAATTCTTCGTTCCGTTTAATTATGTGATAGAAAAGCAATTCCAGAGCGGAGTCGGCAACGCTTGCGCTAAAGTTAACTATACGTTAAGCAGCGGTGAGTCAGTTGAGTGCATACCTGGCCATCCATTTGAGATGTGACTCCAAACGCTATTTTGGTAAACGACCCAAATATATAGATATTGTTAGGAAAGAAAAAAACACGAATTGATACCTAAGTCGTGTATGAATAGCAAAGTAATTTTCATCAGCAATAGTCAGTTTTAGAGTCAGTCCCCAAATGATATTTTAATGTTGAGATGGCTGTCGATCCCAATGTATATGTGTTATCGTCGGATCAGATTTGCACAATAAATTACAAACCATTCACTCATATTATTTTCAATACAATGGCACCGATTCTTACATCGCTTAGCGCTTAGATAAGAGCGAGCATTCATTCGTAATTACACCCCCTCCAACACCTCCGCCTATTTGCAGGGATATATATTTTTTGATAAGAGGTGTCTATAAGTCTATAAGTGCCATAAAAAAAAATTTTGCTCAGCATATCAATTATGAGCTCTGAACGAGAGGTCATTGTCCAACAGTTTTACATCTTTTTATTAGAGATGACTATTGAAGAGGTGCCGGTATAAATAACCAGAACCCGGATCAACTAATAATTAAGAGTTGAATCTCTTTATATGAAACATAAAATCTTTTATATAAAAAAATTTTACTAAAAATAACTTTTTATTAGAATATAATTTATGTGACAAATGACTCAAAAAATATTATTTGTAAATACCCTCCAAAGAGATCGGCTTTAAACCAGAGATTTGATAAAAAAATTTTAGTAATTAAATATAATGTTAATAAGGCGAGCTTGGTCATTTTGAAAGGAATCAAAACTGTCTCCAAATCGTTATGACTCGCAATTAGGACTTGTTTTTGGTAATAAAGTTTAGAATTATTTAGAGTTCTGACTGATCTTTGTGACTGATCTTGCTAAATTGCAAACTCAATGAGTAACTCTTTAAAGAAACCCCACTGAAGGCACTCAAACGACTCCCCACCTAAGAGTTGGGTACAGACTGGTTATGAAATTAAATAAAAATAAACAAAAACTATAATAAAGTTAAAGAGTATTTGCATTAGTTTTGGACCGACTTTCGCACAAATTATTTAAAAATATAAAATTGAAAAAATATTTTTCATTAAATAAAGAAAACTATTTATTCCGAAACCAAATAATAATAAGAATATATTTTTCACTTTTTAAATAAATTTCATGCATTCAAGTTATGAGACCTGACATTAGAATAGATATTCAAAACATTTTTTTTAATATTTCCCTTTGAATGCATCAATTGGTGACTCAAACCATTCATTTAAACTTATTTTGCGATACAATCGACCGAAAGATATGTTTATTTGTATGAAATGTTTAGCGTTTTGTCAAAATGGAAACCAAAGCAACAACTTATTGTGAGCTAGTTCGTTTGAATAAATCAAGCTAGGTTCACTTGAGCCAGTTCAACTCAAGTTACAATTAATTACATGCAATTGGTTATGAATTATATCCAAATCAATCAAACTATAAATGAGGAAATTTTTGGTTAAATTCAAACTTTTTTCGACTCAAAACTAATTCAATTCAATGGAAGCCGTTATCAATCATTTTATAGTTATTTTTGAGCAAAAAATTTGTTAATTTATTTTACAGTTTATTAGTCGACAAAATGAATTACTCTTTGATAACCACTCCGTTGTTTGAAAGCTCATAAGAGGCGAAATCAAAGTGGAAAATATGAAAAACATTAATTCATTAATGAAAATTTGCGTCAAAATCGAGCTAGTTAAGATTTAATCTCAACTTTTAATTAATTACCGCCAATTAATTTCAAACTTATTTTTTACATTTTTTCGGAGAATGAGTTATAAAATGTTTTATAATATACTTTAATATTATAGTCTTAGTCATGAATTATTCATTATTGAAATAAATCTGAGAGAAAATTATCAGTTATTAAACTTAAGGCCACTTTTGGCCACTCTTTTAATGATATTATTTCAAATCACTCTCCGCTTTGCCATAAATAATATTTTTCTTCTAATTAATTGTTTTTTCATTCCTTTGGTTTACTGAAAACTATAGCAAAATCTGATTATCATTTGATTTAAAGTGATTTCATGAGAAATACGTGAAGAGTATTAATATGAGTAATGTATTCAAAAATATTACTGAATTTTTTAAATATTTTTATTCTGTTTGAATGACGGCTATTATTAATCCTTTGATGAGTTTGTACTAAAATGAGGTCCAATTAACCCGTTTATGACTCAAAATTATATTTTAATTGTATTGGTATTCAATGTTTGAATGAATTGAAAAGTGATTTAAATCTAAAAATAACAGAACTCTCTGACAATCATTAGTTTATCGATTGCTTTCATCTGTTTTAAAGGCAAGCCTTCAGTTATATGAGAATTATATTAAAAATGTTATTCACTGACACTCTCTGACCTCTTATCGGGTAATGCTGTGAATGAAACCTAAAAAACAAAAAAATATCTGAATTGCAATCGAAATGATTTTATAATAACAGCAATTTTGGCCAATAATTACCGATTTGTTTCTTTAGTCTAATCTATAATTACTTGATTTGTAGTAATTATCTTACGATTCAATTGAAAATTACTCATTGGATTTGATAATTCGGTGATCATCGGATAGAATAGTAAATTAGCCTTGCTCAAATAATGAATCAATCGGCACATTTTTATTTAAACATTAATCTAAAGCCCAAATGTTTTGATCGATTTATTTAATTCGTGGCAAAACATATTCACAGGATATTCGATGAGAACAACAACTGAGAGACTGTTTGGCCCTCTTTTTTCTAACAGCACAGGAAACACATCAGGGGTTCCATCGATTCCAATCGTATTAATAATATCATTAGAAAAATATTTCTCATTTTTCTTCTTATAATAAATCAATGGATTTTCAAACTATTAGTTTAAATGATATTCTATTAGAATTAAAAAGTCATAAATAATGATAAGAATCGATAGTTATATAAAGGGTTTCCAATAATTATTTGGTTAACTCATGACTCATACGGGTATTAATTGAATTCATTTGATTCTTATAATATGCAAAACATTTAGTTAAATGATTGTCAGATAATTTAATGATAAAAACCAAAGTCATGTTTTATGAACTTTCGTGACCACAGGTTTTGTTCTCTAAATCTAATGAACACTTATTTAATGTTTCATTACTTCAGACAAATTCAAAACTCAATCAAATCGTTTAGTAAAACATTTCAATGAATTTTACGGCTTTTAATGGCTGTAATTGAAGACATTAATTGCACTTCAACTTCAAACAACTTATTTTTCTATTAAAACTTGATTGTTGTTGAAATAAATTTCAAGTTTTATAATTCAAAATACAAAACAGAACAAATATTAATATGATCAAGTCCATTTTCAAAGTTTTTGTTAACTCTAAGACAAACGATTGGTTGACTCCGGAAAACATAAGAGCATTGAATGCCTGCCTTTCATCAGATTTTCCTGAAGTCCGGGAATATCTTCGCATAGAAATGCCTATCATTTTGTCTGCAATCGAGAGATTAGACACAAATCTATTGGAAAACTTCACAAATCAATTGAGAGCTAAGAATCCAATTTTGAGAATCAATTCTTTGGATGAGTTTCTCAAATGTTTGCAAAGATTTCATTTTGAATGCAATCAAACGAAACAAAATTTATTGAAACTTAATCTACCGTTTATTGAGTGCTACATAAATGGTGTCAAATTGGTTGGAGTCGTTGATACAGGCGCTCAGCACTCGATAATAAGTAAACATTTGGTAGAAATGTGTCATATCCTTCATCTGATTGATGAAAAATTTAAGACCAAAGCCGTTGGTGTCGGCGAGCAGTCAATTATCGGTTTAATTAATGAAACGTTTCTTCAGATCTCAAACTATAGACTGAGTATCACTCTTATGGTCGTCGAAAGGTTTCATTCAAATTATTTGCTCATCGGACAGGACTTTCTTATTCGACACAATTGTGTCATTTACTGTAAGGACAGGACAGTCTTCTTCAAAGATATAAGACTTTTGCTAAAAACATCATATCTTTAAAAGATTTCATTAAAAAACGACTGAATTTAAGTTTAAATGAGTCACAAATTTATTCAAATTTTGAAGTTTTTATTCATATAAACAAAATAAATGAGAATTGAATCAAAAATTTTGTCAAAATTCAAGTTTTGATTCGAAGACTAATCCCAATTCGGTTCAATCGAGGGCTCACTCGACCAGTATTTGTAGGCAAAGAACCCTAAGACGATCCCAAAGCCAAGAATAGCCAACTTTTCGGCGCCAACTGACAGATAATCGTCTTCGGAATCGGAATCAAATTCGTCTTCAGAAGCGTCTGTTTCCGATCCACTGACACTTTCTTCGTCGGTCTCGTCTCCACTCGATATCTGAGTCCTTTGGCGCTCGTATTCCCTGACAATTGATTTCCTGCCCATTGAGACCTTCTTTTCTTTGATTTCTTCGGCAGTAATATCATTGATACCATTGTTTTGAGTGGATTCCATGTTTTCTTTGACACCGTTTTCGAACATTTTTGGAACTATTCAATGATATTCTGAAGCAATCGATAACTAATTAATTGATTTTAAGTCTGATTAAGAATTTTGAAGAATTTTTATTATTGAAAGTCTCGCGAAGTCTTTGTTTTAATCGATTTCTAATTGAAACAAATAATTGTAATGTTTTTCACGAGATTTTCTAATTATTCACTTATGTCTCAAAATATCTTCAAATCGATTTCTTTTCTTATAAATTATTATTTAATTATAAGTTTTATCAGAAGAAAAATGTTCTGTCAATCAAAAGATATTTTAGGTTTTGTTTCATTGCTTTTCTGGATTCAAGTGACTCAGGGCTCAGATTTTTGTCAATTGTTTTCACAAAATAAGTTTCATATTGATTACGGATTTCAAATGTTTCCCCTTGACACATTCGTTGGAGACTCATTTCACAAAACTCAAGACTCGTATCTATTTATTGGACAAAACTATTGGAATATTCGCATAAATTGGGACAATAGGGCCGTAGAGTTGTCTCCAGAAAAGAGCCAAAAGAGTAATTGGTTCGGAAGTCAATACAAACTGGGCTTCACTTATGATCTGATGATTCCAGTCAACACAAAAATGACTGCACTTTTAAGAGTATGTCATTTATTAAAATTCATTGGTTTTATTAAAAATGTTGATCCCATCAGAAAACGGACGGAACTCTAGAGTGGTCTGAAGTCAAGGAAACTCAAAATCCAGGTTCAATCGGAAAATCTCTGGATAGACCAAAAAACACTGATTTCGTACGAATTGAGAAATTTATTCACTTTCCGTCAGAGTTTAAGCCGAGCCTAGCCTTCAGAGTCGACCAAAAAATGATCTGTTTTTTGCAACAAAAGGTGGAACTACCCGGAAGTTTCAACAACACTTATCGGTGCTTTACTTTTGACTCAAAGAAAGCCGAAGAATTTGATGCCACAACTGATATGATCCAAAGACTTAAATTGCAAATGAAGTTCAAAAATATCGCTTTTCCTTCGGACCAACAAATTCTGAATAATATCAAAGATAACAACGAAATGGTGGCCCTCTTCACTAATATAGTGAACTTGGCTTATGTTCTCAGAAAAGACAAAAGTCTTTACTATTGCTTCAGCGAAGACATGTTTTTTCAATTAGGAGTAAATATTTTCATTATTTCAAAACAAATCAAATTATGAAATGTTTTTTAGTGTAAAACTTCGATCAAAGTTCTGGTAAATTGTTCGGTAGAGCCTCAACTCAAGAATGAAACTATGGATACAACAGAACATCCAGAGCCAGAGTATGAACATCCAGAGGGTGAAGATTCAGAACCTTGGTCTCTACGTCCGGATTTACCATCAGCTCCACCTCCGGACTCACCATCAGCTCCACCTCCGGACTCATCGTCAGCTCCCCCACCAGAGTCACCATCAGCTCATCCTCCAGAGTCATCATCAGCTCTAACTCCGGACTCACCATCAGCTCTACCTCCGGACTCACCATCAGCTCTACCTCCGGACTCACCATCAGCTCTACCTCCGGACTCACCGTCAGCTCTACCTTCGGACTCACCGTCAGCTCTACCTTCGGACTCACCGTCAGCTCTACCTCCAGAGTCATCGCCGACATCGAGTTCTTCGAATTTGATGGGTATTCTGATAATAATCGGAATAATACTATTATTGGTTATCATTGTTATCATTATTGTCTTCGTTTACTTCAAATATATGACACCGAAACCGAAACCTTCTGGTAATGGATTTTGTAATTTTTATATTAAGTCAACATTGCATACATTTTAACTAGATCAAACTGGGAAAGAAGCAGCTCCTGAGCAGAAACCAACTGCACCCCAAACTCAAGTTGCAGAAACAGAAGGGGGTAAGGCTTAACCAATTATTAAATCGTAACAAACATTTTGTTTTTTTAGAAGACCTAACCGTCAGAAGTGGTGGCATATAATGAATCGGTTGTCATTTGTTTCGCAAAATTTTAGAATTTATTGAATTCTTATTAAAAATTATATTTCTTATCATTTGATTCAAAATAAAAGATTTTCATTAAAATATCGATAAATTTATAGCAAAAGTCTATAAATACAATAATAGTGTTAACACTGTTTGGGTTTTTGATGTCTAATTCACGCGAATATAATTTTTTTTATATTGATATCAGAATCCATAGAATTATTTGAATCTAAATCTCTTTTAATCTGAAAAATGAAACCAAATATCATTTATAGTATTTGTGTTGTAATTGCCATCATTTTTCTGATTATATTGACTATCGTTTTAATGATAAGTC
>JAQIXV010000584.1:0-26226 GCA_034700625.1 Tectocepheus velatus
AAAACTATTTTCAAATTATTCGTCATTTATTGAATCAATCGACGAATAGCACATCCAGTGGTAGTTTATTGATACAAAACTGGGCGCTCATGGCTCTGGTCATCACCACCTGTTTTTCGGGTGGCATTTTGAACAAGATACTTATGCCTGATCGTTTCTATATAAATACGTTCGAGGAAATTATTGACTCGGGGCTAAAAGTATACACATTTAACGATTCTTGGGTTTGGTGGCAGTTCAAGATCTTCGATAAGGGCTGGATTAAAAAGCTGGATGAAAAATTCAGCATGGTTCAATCTCGAATGAATTTCATTTCAAGCGAGCAGTTCTATCTCCAGGTTGGACTCGTTGAAACTAGAAAGGCCGTTTTTATGGCTGAATTGATCACGCTCACAGATTTAAAATATCGTAACCAGGAGATGAGAATGGAAATTGGTAATAACAAATATTACTACACTCTATTTGGATATCCAATCTTCAAAAATAGGCGACATTCATATATCCTGGTTGAAATGTAATGTTAACATGCTAATTGTTTTGTTCGCATTATGATCAAGGTTATTTTCTTCTAAAGAATCAAACGAATGATGGAATCGGGTCTCGATGTCAGAAGAGATAAAAGGATTTTGATTTACAAACAAATTAAATCAAAATACCATGATGAAAAATTGGACATTCCTATTAGCTTTGATTTTATACAGAAAATATTAATCTGGATGAGTGCTTGTTTTTCTGCTTGTACATTTATTTTCTTTGTTGAGTTTATGCGAAATGTAAAAATATTGCGGCACGGTTAACTTAATAAAATATTAATTTATTGAGTTATTGTCCTAGTCAAAACATTAGAAAGCAATATTCTTTGTATTTCAATCAGGGTAATTGAAATAGTGTTGTGAAACAATTTGCAAATATAATGTCATTTCAATAATTATCTTGGAATCGATTGTATATCAATTTAAATATAGAGGATTTTATTTTCAAAACAAATTTATTCATAATTTTTAAGAATTTTCTTTAGCAAGGTAAAATGTCGATCGATCTCTATGATTGTTTCAAGGTTCAACAGGGTGAACATAATTATCCAAGTGATTCAAAAATTACCTTGATTATTTTCACACAACCTACTGTGAGAATAATTAGATTTCAAACAAGGTCAAACTAACCTGTCTGTTTTATCAACAGGACCAGTTTTGCAAATTCGAAGGACAATTTTTGAAAATTATTTTCGCTGGGATAAACACCAAGTTCAATACAACTCTAAGGGTTCTTGATCAATGGAAGGATTCTATTGGATATTTAAATGATAACCCGGTACATATAATTTTGTTAATTATTTAGCCTGATAATGATTATGAGCTAGGAAGCTGATATGGGAATAAACCATGTGACCTACGACAAATCATTGCTGGATAAAGTTGATAGCCATTGGATTAGTGACGGCTATAATCTCGCAATTCTGAGCGCATACGTCACACAACCTCCAGATATCTCGAAAATGATTCAATTGTTTTCACTCAATATTTGGTCACTTATTCTGACCTCAACTCTCGTCATAACTTTAATCAATACACTGTTTAATCGTTCCAAAAGTGAGTATAAATGTATCCATGCTAAATTGATTTATTTTTCATTTTCATAGATCATTCAAAACGAAATAAAAGTCCATTGAATTCATTGATTGAAAATTATTTTCAAGTTATGAGACATTTGTTGAAACAGTCGATGAGAAGCACATCCAGTAGTAGTTTATTGATACAGAACTGGGCGCTCATGGCTCTGGTCATCACCGCGTGCTTTTCAGGAGGAATTTTGTTCGAGGCAATCTTACCTGCACATTTCAATATAAATTCATTCGAGGAAATGATTGACTCGGGGCTAAAAGTCTACACATATAACGATTCGTTTGTTTGGTGGCAGTTCAGGGCCAACGATGAGGGTTGGAATAAAGACCTTGATAAAAGGTTTAACAAGATAAAGCCTCAAATGGCCTATTTAACTAGAGAAGAGCTTGGTGATCAGGTTGATTTAATGCTGAATTTGAAAATGTTTCTCAATTTAATTATTTAGACAAGGTTCTCTGAGATTTCAAATGGAAAGGCCATTTTCATCAGTGAATTGAGCACGCTCATTGCTTTCAAGGATATCCACTCGAATTTGAGCTTGGAAATTGGCAAGATGAAATACTTTTACAACTTGTTTGGATGGCCCATCAGGAAGAGTAGCAAGGCAGGGTATATTTTGTTAAAATTGTAAGACCTTGGTCAATCTTTTCAGATAAATGATCTAGTTTATTTTGTCAAGAATCAAATTAATGCTGGAATCTGGTCTTGATGTCAGGTCGGAGAGAAGAATATTGATTTACAGACAAATTCATTTGAATCACCAAGGTAATGATAGAACAATACCGATCAATTTAAACTTCATACAGAAAATATTCATCTGGCTGAGTGCAGGAATATGTGTTTGCTCGTTAATTTTATTTATTGAATTAAATGGGATATTATCAAAAAAGTTTTTTACCTAATGTTTTCACTTAGTCACTTGATCAATTATTCTGATTTCAATTATTATCATAACGTTATTCAATTCAATTTATTAATGTCTAATTTAAATTGAGACTATCCAAGCTTAAAATAAAAATCTTTTTTATGCAATTTAATCAAGTTAAAATGTCCATTTAATATAATTAAAGTGATTTGCAAGTATAATATTTATCACAGAATAATAAAATACCGTTTTTATCTATTTGAAAAAACAATTGAATACTGATTTTTGATGTTTTCAGCTATTTTTTCTTAGCAAGGTAAAATGCTTGTCGATTTATACGATTGTATCACGGTGAAAAAAGGACAGTCGTATTATCCCAGTAACACAGAAGGAACAAGCCTGGTCATTTTTTCTCAGCCAATTGTAAGTTACTTCAATTTGTTTCCCCAAGTTATTAATGCTCTAAAATTTTAATCAGGATAAATTTTGCCTAATTGAGAGTCAATTTTTCAATATTATCCTCCATGGTACTAATACAAAGTTCAATACTACTCTAACAATTATAGACCAGTTGACAAATGTCGAGGAACTTTTTAAAGACCCGGTATGTAGTAATCATTTGAATATTGCATGATTAAATGAAATTTCCTAAAAGAAAGTAGATATGGCTCTGAGCCAAATGAGCTATAACAGTCGATTCCTTGACCAGTTTGATAGCCATTGGGTTAATGACGACTATAATCTTGCAATTCTGAGCGCATACGTCACACAACAGCCAAATATCGCGAAAATGATTCAATTGTTTTCACTCAATATTTGGTCACTTATTCTGATCTCAACTCTTGTCATAACGTTATTCAATACCGTCTATAGTCGTATTAGAGGTGAGTTCTTTTCTAAGAACAAACTTTTATCTTGATTCTTTAATAGATAATTCAATAACAAGGAAAAGTTCATTGAATTTATTTATTGGAAATTATTTGCAAGTTATGAGAGATTTGTTGAATCAGTCGATGAACAGCACATCTAATGATAACTTATTGATGAGAGTCTGGTCATTAATGTCTGTGATTCTTACCTTGTGTTTCTCGGGTGGAATTTTGAACAAGATAATCATACCTGGACATTTCAGTTTAAATACATTCGAGGAAATGTTCGACTCAGGGCTTAAGATCTACACATATAACAGTTCTTGGATTTGGTATCAGCTTTGGAGTAAAGAAATGGGTTGGACTAAGCTTGGTGATAAATTGAGCAAGATAGAAAAAAGAATTGATTTTATTAAATTTAATGATTTCAATGATAAGGTAGATTCAATTGATTAAGTTTTTCAAATACTAATTGTTATTTTAGAGATTTGAGGATATTGCAAATGGAAAGGGAGCTTTTATATGTCAATTGACCTTGCTCAAAGGTCTGAAGCTTATGCATCCTTATTTCACATGGGAAATAGGCCGTGAAAAATATTATTATAATATATTTGGATGGCCCATCAGAAAAAATACTAAAACAGGGCATATCTTGATTAAAATGTAATTAAATATGTTGCTTGAAATTTTTGACCAAGTCTGTTTTCTTGATAAGAATCAAATTAATGATGGAATCGGGTCTCGATGTCAGAAGTCAGAGAAGAGTTTTGTTTCACGAATTAATGCATTTAAATCACCAAGATGAAAATAGAAAAGTCCCAATAAGTTTCGATTTCATACAAATGATATTCATCTGGATGTCTATATGTTTTTCTGCTTGCTTAGTTATTTTATTTGCTGAGTTTTGCGTCAAATTGCGTGTAAAGTTATTTTGAATAAAATTGTGTCAAGGTTAATTTAATTACTTAAGGGATATATTAGTCAAAACATGATAAACAACTACAAATCAATCCAGATGATTGATATCTAAAATAGACCTGGAATATTATTTGCAAGTATTAAGTTATTTCCATTATAACTAGCAATTTATATAATTGAATTGATATCTGTATTTCCATTTTAAAAATAGATTTATTTTACTTATTTTCAACCGTTTATCTTTGCAAGGTGAAATGTGGATTAATCTCTATGAATGTGTCAAAATTGGAAAAGGCACTACGTATTACCCCAGTGTATTATCAGCTAATACAAGCTTGATCATTTACGCTCAATCAACAGTAATATAAAGAAGAAGATTTCTTTGATAAATTAGAGTAACCGTGTTGATTTTTGAAATAGGATCAATTTTGCATGTTAGAAGGCCAGTTTTTCAACATAATTATCAAAGGGACAAACACCCAGTTTAATACAACGTTGAGAGTCAATACATCGGGGTTGATGAATTTTTTGGATAAGAATCCTGTTAATATTACCCAGCCTATTTATTAAACATTCTAACTCTCGAATTTTTTCCAGGAAGTTGATATGGGTCTAGGACAATTGAATTGGGACGAAAATCTGCTGACAAGCTTAGATAGCCACTGGATTAAAGATGACTATAATCTTGCTATTTTGAGCCCTTATATAACACAACCGCCAAATATCGCGAAAATGATTAAATTGTTTTCACTCAATATTTGGTCACTTATTCTGATCTCAACTCTTGTCATAACTTTATTCAATACAATTTATAATCGAATTAAAGGTAAGTTTTTTTAATCACCAAGGTAAACTATAAAAGTAAATGTATTCAATTATTTTTCATAGATTATTCAAATTCCAGGAAAATTTCATTGAATTTATTGATTGAAAACTATTTTCAAGTTATGAGACATTTATTGAATCAGTCGACGAACAGCACATTCAATGATAACATATTAATGAGAGTCTGGTCACCGATGGCTCTGATATTAACCATGTGCTTCTCGGGAGGAATTTTGAACAGGATCATAACACCTGAACACTTCAACATTAATTCATTTGAGGAGATGGTCGACTCGGGGCTAAAAATCTATATTGACAACGATTCGTGGGCCTGGTATCAGTTCAACAGCTTCAACAGAGGTTGGCTTAAGTTGGATGATAAATTCACCCAGATAGAAAATAGAATAGAATATTTTCCTAGACAGGAATTTGGTGATCAGGTAAATTTTATCGAATAATTATATAATGAATAAAATAATATATTGAATAAATTTAGAGAGGATTCAGAAAGTTCATGGATATAGCAAATGGAAAGGCTGTTATGGCCACTAGTTTATACATGGTCACTGATCTAAAGTATAGATTTAACAATTTGACATGGAGAATTGGCGAGAACAAATATTATTACAATCTTTTTGGTTGGCCTATTCAAAGAAAATCAAAAAATAAGCACATCTTGATAAAAATGTAAATAGTCAAGTTAATTTTTCTGTTTGAGTTGCTCATACCATGATATTTTTTCAAGAATCAAAATAATGATTGAATCTGGTCTTGACATTCGGTCCAATAGAAGGATATTGATTTTTAGAGAAATTCGCTTAAAGTTCCAAGATCAAAATAAAGAGATTCCAATTGCTATTGAATTTATTCAGAAAATATTCATCTGGATGGGTTCAAGTTTTTCTGCAAGCTCTTTTGTACTCTTTGCTGAATTTTGTGTAAAAAGGTATAAATTTGTTTTGAATAATATACTGTCAAGGTTGATTCAGCGAAAAAATAGTGAATAAGTCAATGGTTTTATTTAAAGCATTCAAACGTTTATTTAAATTATCAATAAATTGATTCAAAGATTAAAATTATTTTTAATTGGATTTTAGTATAAAATAATTGAATGCAAACAATAATCAAAACTAATTGTAATACAATTTTCACTAAACTTTTATTCAATTGTTTTGTTATAAATACAGAGGGGGTGACAAAGGGTCCACTACTGCCAGAAGCCTTATATCCGCCTCTTCTGATTCAATCGCAGAACCAATTAAATTGTCGAAAATCATTGTAGGACTCAGAAATAGAGTCCTGGTGAGGAATAAGTTGCTGGACACAAAGGGTGTGGTAGTCAACACATAAACTTTATTTGAATAATGAATTACACATCAATTTATAACCTTGCACATCAGGATATGCGCTACTGACCAGGATTGTGTAAGGAGATTGGAATGTGCTATTGTAATAAGATCTAGGCAAATTATTATAAACAATGCAAAAAGTTTCCTACACCATTACAACTAAAAAAAGGGAAGCACTCAATGAGTGGCTGTCTTCAAGAAAACACTTTAAAATTCAATTATTTGTTTTGTTATATAAAATAAATTCAATGAAATCGTAAAACAATTGTCTTATTATTGAATCAATGAATGCAAACAATAATTGAAATTACATTCAAATCAAGTTTTATATTAAATTCAATACAAATTGGTTTCATTTGAATGCCATCAGAGATGAAGACTTCCGCAGCCGTTGCCATCGAATTAGTAATTATTTCCTTAATTATGGGAACAGCTCTGACTGACGACAACTTATATGAGTTCTGTTCGAAAGACTTCTTCGACAGAATAACCACAAAAACAGTCGACAATCGAACGGTAATCGAGTTTTTCAGAGAAAATGAAGCAAAAAGTGGATCGATTCACAAATGGAAGGCATTCCTCGACGAAAATCATTACGAATACTTCAATATAAGTCGACTCTCATATGAATTGATGAGTAAGTCTCAGATTTATACCAAAAATGAGTTTAACCATATATTTTACGCACAATAGTGGGTCCGTTGCCAGAGTTTCAGTTGAATCAATCAAAAGACTGTCCCATTGTTTTAAATATTACCCAGAAGGAGGAGGGAAAAGGAACAATTTTCCAATGGGATTTCAAGTTCAAATTGGAAAACCGTCCAGGTGGGGCCGTTATTGTTCATCGGGAAGGGAAAGTGGTAGTTACATTTGGGACGGAACTGTTGAACTCAAAGAGGGCTCTAATCAGAACACAAGTATTTCAAACGCAGAAAAAGTTTGGATGACTTCCCTTTTGTGTAAGCCTTCGAACAAAAAAAGTTTTGTCATCGGAGAGGATACGTCTCAAAAGGATAGCAACGAAAAGTCACAATTCGTGGGTTTTATTCAATTGAAACATCGATCGGAATTTAACCCAGAAACAAATGTATGAAATGATCTATTCATTTATTTAATTGAATAAATTAAGTTTTTGTTTCAAAGCCTCTGCTTAGAAGATAGCTCATCATTATAGAGCCTTCACTCCATCGATTGGTTAGTTATTTGATTGAAAACTTGTTTTAAATTCATTTGATTTATACACAAATCTGAAGCAATTCTTCTCAATCAACTGTCCAATGCCTACGACTTCGAGTCCTATGGCTCCGAATCCTACTAAAGACACGGCAGTAAACTCGACATCACTTCCAACGGAAGAAGAAGAGGTCTTTCCCACCGTCTTATGGATTATTTTAATCGTATTATTCATTTTGGCGATAATTCTTCCGCTGATATTACTTTTCGTTATCCATCAAAGACGGAAACAAAAGCCCGAATCGGCGACAATGGAGAAAACTATGAGTACTGCCAGTAATTCGTTGACTAATCAAAGAAAAATCAGTATCACTGATAAAACTCCCGAATCGACGACAACAGAGACTACTGACAGTTCGAAGTCTAAGAAAAGAAAAATCAGTGGTTTGTCTCAACTCTAGTCTCAGTTTCATTTGGTTTTTATTCTAATATTTTAAGAATTTTTTGCTAAATTTTTGTTTGAATTTCAAATTAAATTTTTTTCAATGAAATCAAATATTTTGGTTTGTGATCTGAAGTTTTCAGTAAAAACAAAAAAATATTAACTAGTTTCTTAATGTTTCGTTAGAATCGCGACTAATTGTTAGACAATTCAAACAATAATTGAATTACATTTAAATCAAGTTTATATCAATTTTAGTACAAATTATCTTCAATTGAATGCCATTAGAAATGAAGTATTCCTCAGCCGATCCCATCAAAGCAGTAATCGTATCCTTAATTCTGGGAACAGCTCTGACTGACCCCAACACAGAGGAGTTCTGTTCGAAAGAATTCTTCGACAGAATAATCACTTATAAAGGAGACGACAATCGATCGGTAATTGAGTTTTACAGACAAAGTGAAGAGAAAAATGGATGGAATCACAAGTGGAAGGCATTCTATGAAATCAAAAGCCAATACTTCAACATCACTGGCCTTTCATACGAATTGATGGGTAGGTCTAAGATTTATAGCAGACATGAAGTTATCCTTTGATTTTACGCAATAGAGGGTCAGCTGCCAAACCTTCAATTGGATCAGAAAAAGGAGTGCATCACTTCTATCACTTCTTATGCATTTACACATCTTAGACATCTGTCATCAACGGATTTCAAGATCAGATTGGTAAACTTAGATGGTGGAGCTATCATTGTCTATAACAAGATGGCGATCAAAAAAAGAGCATTCGAGTGGAAAGACAATCAGACGGCAGTTATTTCCAACGCAGAGAACGTTTCGTTCACTTCTCTGTTGTGTGCTTACGATGAAGAGCCCCAAATAACTACAGAAAACGCAAATTTGGCCAAACATTACGCCATCGGAGAAGACAAGTTCCAAAAGGATGGCAACAAAAGGTCACAATATATGGGTATTATTGAAGTGAAGTCTACAATAGTTGAGGTATGAAATGATTCATTTTTTTATTCATTGATTTGAATATTGTGTCAAAGGTTAAGAGGGATGACTATTATGAGTTCGACGTCACTCCTACTTTCTATCAATTGGTCAGTTATTTGATTGAAAACTTGTTTTAAATTCATTTGATTTATAGAAATCTCTGAATGATTTTCTGGCAATCGATTGCTCGAAGCCTATGACCCAGAGTCCGATCCCATTAACATCTGATGGTAACAAAGAAGTCGAGGACTTTGATGCAAACAATATGGAGTTTACAACAAAAGTTATCAGACAAAAAAACAAAAAAATAAGTGAAGTATCAATAAGTTTTAATGTTGTATCATTTGGTCCGGCTGCAATTATTTTAGCAGCAAGTCTTCTAGTCGGAGGTCACGCTTTGATCCAGAATTTTATTGAAATTTATAATATTTTTCTGAAAAAATCTGAAAAAAAATCTCATGAAAAGGATGTAAAACAGTTTGACGAATCATTTGAATTGGATAAAAGTGAGGACAAGATTAAGGACAGGACAGACAAACAAACAAACAAAGCAAACAAAAATACGCCTGTTAAGGATAAAAACGATAATCAAAAGTCTGGGGTCAATTCTAATGAGGGGTCAGAAGAAGAGGATAACCTGGTTAACCAAAGAGGAAAACCTAGTGAAAAAGTTTAAAAAGGGGTTAAAAGATGATTAACAGATATGACAATCCATGAAAACAGTGACTAATGACCAAGCTCAACGCAAACACTAAAATATAGTTCAATAGATATAAATTTATACTCAATTAAATTGAAATTAATGTAAAATTTTAATGAATTTAAACTAAAAATCAAAATTATTTATAGATTTTGTAAATTATTCAATAAAAAGATATTCAATACAAATGACAAATAATTAGTTGAAACACTTTTCACGTGATTTGAAAACCTATTATTTTAAAATTAATTTGAAGTAATTTCTGAGTTTCATTGAAAATCATTTGCAAGACATGGAAAATGTAATCATTTTAGTGGACAACTGTACCAATAGTGAGGGTTCCCTCAAAGAGAGGTATCAGAGTTTGAGAGAACAAATGGTTATCATATTTAAGATCTGTGAACACATTTGGGAGAAAAATAGTGCCAACAAAGTGGCCATCTTTGAGACGTCACCCTTTGCTCGGATGGTTAAAGAGTTCACAACTGATTCCAATGATGTGAAGAAAGCTTTGGGAAGAATCGAATTGGGAACCGATAATGACTTCTTGAACACCCTATGGATAGCCATAACACTATTTGAAAATATCAAAGAAAGCAAACGATCGATTGTCTTCATCTCTAATCCGATCGAGAATTTGCCAGATTTCAAGACATTCTGTGAGACTCACGTGAAGAATGTGCCACTTCTCACAATTGATCTCATATTGATTGGGGACAGCATTGAAGAGAACAGAATTCTTTTGAAACCATTAGAAGAGTCGATGAAAAACAAAACTCTAAATATCTTTGAATTCAAAGAAGTCAATGAAAATGAGATTATGATAAAAATGTTTGGCAAAAAAGTTGTCAGTCCTTCCCAACACAATCATAGCGAAGCCCTGAAGACTAGCCCTCCCGTTATGTTGGGAAAGACTAACGAAGATATGTTAAACCAAATCAACGCTCAGATAATTGCCGTTAATAACGATACGACTCTCGACAGCAAAAACAAAAATGAAATTATTAGAGCTCTGGGAGAGGACAGGGAGAGAATCAAACTTACTATGGGACAGACCTCCGCTCCAAAGCATACGGAAAAAGTTGAATTGGGTTTCGGGACGCCTACCGATGATGTGATCACTCAAAGAGATGTCGAGGATATGGAACTAGAAATAGACGTTCAGATAATTAACACTAAAAACAATGAGTATATCGACGACGAAACCTGTAAACAAAAGATTAAAGCTCTGAAAGAGGAAAGGGAGACAATCAAAGCTCGTTTGGGACAGACATCACAACTGATTGATCCTAATCTGGTTCAGGAAAATGACAAAGAGTTGGAGGAAGCGATAAAAGCCTCGTTGAAAGACAACTACAAAAACAATACTTCAGACAAAGGTCTGAGCGATGCCTCCAATCAACGGAAACAACAGAACAGTTCAAAAGAGGTCAACAAAAAGAAGAAATTGGTTAAAAAGTTTAAGGAGGGGTTAAAAGATGATTAACAGATAGGACAGTGACTTGTGATTCAGTGACCAATGACCAAGCTTAATGCTAACATTAAAATATAGTTCGAATATAAATTTATATTCAAATAAATGTTATTTTTTTGAATGAATTTAAATAAAAAATTTAAAACTTTTTATACGATTTCAATGAATTTGATATCAATCGATACGATTGTTATTAGGATTACTTCCGATAACAAGTTTTCCCGCCTCGAAGAACAGCAATTCGATTGACCTGACCTTGCTAGTCACATTCTCCTTGAGCTCTTCCATTTCCCAGCTGCAGCTCATGGAATCGCTTCTCAACATCTTGGGTATTTCGTAGAAAGGTTTAAGGTGATCCTTCATTATAAGCTTTACATCACCTTCCAAAGCGCTAAGAGTTTCATCTAGCCACTTTTTAACATAGCTGTTAAAGTTAGAGAACATTTAGCATGGTGAAACACTTTTGAAAAGCTAATGAAATCACATAAAACATAATTGAAATGGAAAACCACCGAAAAGAGCGATAGTTTTGTTTTGTTTTATCTGATTTGAAAAATACTGAGCAAGGTGATACCGTACCAGCCAAGAATTTCTTCAGTAGCTGTAGTTCCATTTTGAGCTGCAGCTATAGTAGCATTTGTGTATCTCTCCCTAATTGGAACGAGCTTGGACCATTGTGCATTAGTTTGCTTGGCTATCCTATTATAGTCGGCCTCATTTTTGCTAGCTATATCACACAGCCTGGTCACCTGCATCTTGTCCGAGTAAAACTTATATGCAACCTGGGCAAATGTCGGATTCTTGACCAAGTTTACGCCGAAGATAGGCAGGACCCTGGGGTCGATGGCCATCAGCCTGATACTTTTATATGAACAAGATAATTTGAGAAATAATCCTTTCAGATGTAAAAGAGCGAACTTACTCAGAGCATATTTTCTTGTATTCTGTAGCTTTAGCAGGAAATTTGATCTTGGGATCGCCAAGAGGTAGGGCCTTCACCATCATCAAGTCAATGTTCTCGATCTTCAAAACCACGGTATTCTTGATGCTCATGGCCAAATCCTTGGTCAGGTTACCCACGTATTTAAACGCTGAATGAATATAAAATTTATTAAGAACATACCTTGCTCAAAATATCATACATACCAGTGTCGGCCATCACCACTTTTCCCGCCTCAAAGAATAGCATCTCAACGGACTGGAAATGGGTTTCCTCTTGCTTTTGGATACCCTCCCAACTGCAAGTCATGTTACCAGAGCCCAGCTTTTCTGGTATCAAGTAATTGTCCTTGAGCTGTTCGTTTATAGCCTCCTTGGCCTCACCTTCCAGGGTGTTTATCGTGTCATCTAGCCACTTCTTTACATAACTAGAAGACGAAACCCCAAATTAAATAAACTATTTGATTCTCCAAGTTAATTATCCGAGCCTACCATCCGAGAAGTTCCTTGGTGATATTTGACTCTTTGGCCGTGGCTGCAAACATGGCGTCGGTGAACGACTTTTTGATTGGAACCATTTTATCCCAGTTATTATTTACATCAAGGGCGATTGCGTTGTATTTGGGCTTATTAGTTTTAGCAAGGTCACACAATTTGCTCTTGATCTTGCTCTTGAAAATCGTCACAAATAAAGACATAAATTCCTTGACTCTCATGAGTCCGGATCCGAAAATGACCGCAATTCTGGGATCGAGTATAATCTTCTTGAGGCTGTGCAAAATATGAGAAAATTGAACTAGGTCACAATTAGCGATAAAATTGATCTTACTCATTGCACACCTTTGCGTAGGCGACGCTATCCTCGGGTAGTTTTATAGTTGGATTACCGAAAGGCATGGCATTCCTCAAAACGATGTCAACCTCTTCTGGTTTGAAAGGTCTTAAGCTTTTCCTCAGAGTTTGGGTGAAGTTTCCGCAAAACACTGTTTCAGAATTTGGAATTCTTCACTAAAATGATCTTGGAGCTAAATTAAACTCTGACCTGGACTGATGAGTATCACCACAACTGTTATGAATTTCAATATCATTATGTTATCAATACTTAGAATTCAAAAAAACTTAAACAAAACAAATGGCAACTCATTAGTCGGTTATTAAAAATTTAATTTCAAATATTGTTTTCCATTCCGATAGAGGGGACGGACCTCAACATCGAATTCAAAACTTATTCGATATGAATTTCATTGAAATTTATCTTGAACAATTCAAGCTAGATCACAGACCAAGTTTAGTTATCAAATGAAACATCAGATGAAAGTCAAAACTAAATTTTATTGTTTGAACTAAAACTAAGTAAATCAATAGACAGAAATGTTCTTGGTACAAATTGGAAATTATTTATTCCGCTTATAGATTTTACCCAGCACGTATTTTGATATCTGACTGTGCAAAATGTTCTGGAGCTTAAATCTCTCGATCTTAGCGCAGATCTCTTCGTAGACCTCGTCCTCACACTTCTTGTAGACGTCTCTCAAACTTAGTTCAGTGTAGACCCGTCTGACGGCACCGACACTCTCAGGGCTATCCGTCCCATAGTTATCAGCCAACACCTGCCTCTGACTGTCATTACACATCTCCAGGGCCTTCACAACGAGCCAACAGCACTTCCCGTCTTCTATATCCCGACCGACTTTCCCGGTGATAGAGGGGTCGCCATAGCAGTCGAGGAAGTCGTCCTGCATTTGGAACAGGTATCCGATCATCAAAAACAGGTCTTCCGTCCGCTTTATGTCTTCCCCCAACTCAACAGAAATCAGATACAAAGCTATCGATTGATAGGAAAAAATGTCAAAAAAATTCTCCAGAAATCTTGGGATCTGATGACAAGTACCAAATCTGATGGGAAGTACTATTGTATAATAGGATGTCTTGTGCTTATAAATGGTCTCCAATCGGCTCATCGTAAACTTCGTGAGGTCCGGCCGTTTTTTAGCCGAGGAAAAGGTCAGATCCATGAGCTGTCCGAAGATCGTGAGCCGCATTATCTCATGCAATGTTTCCATAACACTGTTGTAATAGGGTTTGTCTGAAACCCATATCTTCAGTATGTGATAGCATTCCTCCTCCAGTAGTTTGGCATCGATTAGAGCCGTCATCCCTACCTGTGCCACAAAAATACGCTTAATTTCAAAGAATATTAAAAAACTATTAAACCTTTTGATGCCAACATGTCTGACCCCTTCTGGTGACGGACTCATCCACTATATCGTCCATCATTAGGGCGAACGCCTGGAGTATCTCCAGAGACCAGCCAAGAATGCGGGCGGTGTGTAGCTGTTCCTCAGTTACCTCTTTGTTGAGGCCTTTGTTCAACATTTTGTAGGCCTTCACGACTAACAGACCTCTACTTCTCTTCCCTTTCGTTACGTTATATTCAAACACTTTTCTGATCCAATCGTACAAATCAGACAACTCTGAGTCCGTTCCCATCGGCGCAATCCTATCGAGAATCTGATGATAGGTTTGGTCGAATTGTTTCAACTCTTCCAGGTCTTCATCCATAGCGCAGTTGCCCAGATGTTGGATCACGTGTCCAATTGTCTGTTCCTCTGAAATCTGATTCATTTTTTAACTTGGTCAGTGGATTATAATCAAAGTTCAATTGATAACCTGGTGAAGAAACTGATGTCCGTTTGGGAGGGGGTTTCAGACCACTATTTGATTTAAATTAAATTACTTTTCATTTGAGACGGAAAAAAATTTCCAGACTTTCGTCTGAAGTCTTCATTCAATTAATTAAATTAATTTTTATTGAAATTCAATAACTTTTTTAATTTTGAAATACAATTATTGACAAACCTTTAGATCACGTTCAGAGCACAGCATAAGACTTGCGCTGAAGAAAGTCAAATCTTTGACTCTTGATGTGAGAAGAAGTTCCTCTCTTAAAGTTTTACGTAAAAAAAACTTAAAATTTTAACCATTTTTAGACAAGTCTAGACTTTTATGTAATTTTAATTAAAATTTATCTTTTTATTTGTCCTCAAAGAGTATCAGTTTATTAATGATAGCCATCAATAAAGTTATTACTGTTTCGAATACATTTTACTCTGATTAGAAATTACCAAGCTAAATTGACCTTAAATAAAAATTTAAAATAATTTATACCCTAGTTAAAACTTTGGCGATAGTTAAAAATTTACACATATTTTGGTAGAAGTTATGAGTCAATTGTTTGCTCAGTTTTTCACACTTTTATCTGGAATTCTATATTAATTTTGTAATAATTCAATTGAAAGTTGTGTTAATCATCAAAGTCAGCAAGAAAATAACCATTGTCAAATTCACTAGGGCATATGAGCTAACTGTAATGTACTGTATGCTAACGCTTTGTTTACATGTTTGAACAACCTTGCTCAATTATTTTTTAATCTCAATGACAATTCAAACTCTGATTTAAAACTTTAAGTAACGCCCAAAATAAGTGAAGCCATGGATACCTTTCCTCAATTAACTGTGCGTTTGATAGACAACTCTCTCTTACTGTTTGTGTTGTCGCACAAGTAGTTGAAGATCTCATTTAAAGGGAAGGCTATCTCCTGGAGCGGCGTTTACACAACATGTGAGGCAATGAGTGATAGTATTGCCAACTCTTGAACCAAAAACAACTCATCTCTCGCTTTGAGTGAATGAAATACTCATATGTTTTGTTGTTTTTGTTTTTTAATTCAAACGTTTAGTCATTTAATAAATAAATTGTGTTTTGAATTCAGTTTTCATTTCATTTGGACTTCAACTCAAGTAATGAACCGATTGTTGAGGTATTGAAATGTTTTACTCAAAATTGTTTTTATATTTTATTTTTTAACCAAAAGTTTATTCAAAAAATATTGTCTTTCGTTTCACTTCAAAGACCTAACGATTAAAATAATAATTATTTTTATTATTTATTTTTCGCTTAATTTATATAATCTTTGAATAATTTTTTTGTGAATTTCCTGAGAATTACTGAAATGAAAGCAATTTTTAACTAAAAATTTATTCAATGTTTGACTGAAATAAAGTCTCAAAGTTTTACAATAAGTTATTGAAGTGAATGTCGTTTTGAAAGTCATTGAAGTCTTCAAACAGTTTATCAAAGATTTTGTTTGAAACGAGTTTTTGCATAACTTTTATCTTGTTTTCTGTGATCTTTACTTTCCTTTGAATAAATAGTTTTTATATATTTTCAAAAACGTCTCATATATCGAGTGTTTAAGACTTTAAACTTTAAGTAATTGAATATTAATTTTGTGTTAAAAAAAATTACAAAAAGTTTTCACATTTAGTGACAAAAGACTCATTACTCAAACACTTATTATCGGATTATTTGCTAAACAATTGTTTAACAAAAAAGTGTTTCCAACCCTCTTGTGAGTCGTTATCTAATCCAGAGATGAACTGAATGTACAATAATTTAATCAAAATTTCACTTAAATTAAGTGAAAATTCAGTAATTTTTATCAAATTTGGAAAAATTTATAACCTTTTTATCTAATGATAAGATTTGTATTCAAATATCAAATCAAAAGTACTTAGTTTTTGTTAAAGCATTTTAAGCATGATAATTTTGAAATCTAACACTTGCAATTAAGCTTGCTAATTTTCCTGCTTCTAATAATTGATTTCCAGTCTATTTAGCATTAAAACCAATCTTTGAAAAAACAAACTCTTCATTAAAAACCAGTTTTACGTCACTATTATTGAGACTATAATTCAATATTTTAATCACTGAATGACTTAAAGGCAAAAGAATTTCACAAAACATTAATTTAATTGAAAACTAAATACAAGTCATATATTGAAAGCTGTGTTTTGAGACAAAAAAAATTAATTGTCATTTGAAGTGAAAGATAGCAATTGTTTTTGTCATATGTTTTGCCATATTTTCAATTGAATTCAATTCTGTTTGTGAATCGATTCCTAAAACAGTCAAAAAATTATTAAATACAGACTCTGTTCACAACTGTTCCCCAATCCAGTGCTGATAACAACAAAAACTCTGAAAAAGTCGATTAAATTGAAGGATAAAACAGATAACAAACAAACAGTAATTATATGCAAATATTGAGCAAAAAAATAATTCAATAATTTTTAAGTGATTTCCGGAATATATCCGAAAACTGATCTGAATTTTAGTCAATTATTTGTTTTTCAAGTTTCGAAACAAATGTTTATTTAATTTATTTATTAAAGTCTTTGAAATGAAATGACTGAAGAAGAAGAAGATATTAACGACAAAACCACTGCCGAAGAAGAGACAGGACATGACTCAGACTATGAAGATCTGCCGGCATTCACATCAGAAGGAGAGGCCGATACCACTGATGTCGCAAACGGTAAGCAATCACTTCCCAGACATCCGGAAGAATATGAGTTCCAATCTTATTGTCAATAGTTTCCATTCAACGCATTCCATACTCCCGTATATACGAGCCGTGCCTTCCGTTCAACGATCCGAAGCAGAGGTGTCTTCTGCCTCACTGTCCAATCAAAGTGCAGATAACCGGTGCAGAGCAAAGGACAGGCACTCATTTACTCAACCCATACCTGTATACTATAGAAGTGGAGCACTGGACCTATAAATGGACAGTAAAGCGACGGCACAACCACTTCTTGCACTTACATCAACAGCTAAAACTGTTCCGAATGGGACTCAGTTTTCCTCTTCCTTTGAAAAAGTTTAGGGAAAGGCGTAAGAGCTTTGGTCCGCAGAACAGGCGACCGGTTCCCCGATTCCCGAAACGACTCGAAACGTTTGTTTTTTCGGAGGAATCCCTCGAAGAACGTAAGGTCTGTCCCTTTCTTTCCATAAAAGTTCAAAATAATTGATATTCCGTTCCACTGAACGACAGAAACAATTGGAGGAATATCTCAATAACTGTCTTCAGATACCGATGTATCGGAACCACTACGAGATGATGACATTCCTGGAGATCAGTCCCCTCTCATTCGTCAACGAATTGGGACATAAGGGCAAAGAGTTTCTGGTACTGAAAAGGGCCGGAGGTTTCCGGAGAGCCACATGTTTTACACGCTTCGAGAACTTCTGCACAGATATCACCGGACACTGGCGTAAGCGATGGCTTGTCGTCAAAGACTCGTGTATTCTGTATATGAGGCCAAAGGACGGGAAGATCAGAGCCGTTATGCTTATGGACAACGGCTTCAACGCAAAGTCAGGTCCGATTCCCTCCCGACCGCAACCCTCAACCCATTACAAAGGTTTTCTGACAGGTGTGTCCACTCTGGGCGTCCATCACGGGATCCGGATATCGAATATGTCTCGAGACCTATACCTCAAGTGTTGGACATCGAGGAAGGCCTCAGACTTGGCTCAGTATGTGATGCAAACGGCGGAGACTTTCGGACAGGACTTCACGCGACACAATCGGTACGACTCTTTCGCTCCGGTCAGGGCTGACACGTGGTCGCAGTGGTTCGTCGACGGGGCCAACCATTTCGAGGCCGTTGCCGAAGCACTGGAAGGGGCCAAACAGGAGATCTTCATCGCCGACTGGTGGCTCAGTCCTCACATTTATATGAGAAGACCTGTGCGTATGTCTTAACATCAGTAGTGATTCAGTTATTGAACTAAACCCGTGTCCATCGCACAGGTCATGGATGGCGATCACTGGCGTTTGGATAAAATACTGGAACGGAAGGCCATCCAAGGGGTCCGAGTCTTCATACTTGTCTACAAAGAGGTCGAGTTAGGGATTAGTATAAACTCTTTGTTCACAAAACAGTGGTTAATGAAAACCCATCCAAACATACGAGTCCTCCGACACCCGGACCCGGCCAGAGGTGGACCACTCTTGTGGTCACATCACGAGAAGCTGGTTATCGTCGACCAGAGCTACGCATTCGTCGGTGGTATTGACCTCTGCTATGGCCGTTGGGATAACTACGAGCACCGGATCACCGATTTGGGAGGAATTGTCTTCGACTCGACTGATCGTAAAAAGTATGACTACCTGTCCATTGAAGGAACGGATTCTGTAATTATTCTGTTCTCTCATTCAATAGTCTTGTGATAAAGAACTCGACGTCTCCGACGGGTCTGAAGTTGAAGAGTCACTCCCAGTCCGAGCTCTACATACGGTCTGATGGCGACGAAGCCCTAAATGACAGCACCGGATCCGGTCTGAATCACAGTCATAGCAGTGATAATGTCGTCAAAATTGGTCACGACTTGAACGACAACGAAGACAATAGCCATGAAGTCAGTGAAGAGTCAAAAGTGTTGCGAAATCTCGACTTTGTTTTGAATAATGAGTTTAATATCGAAAGTGTGACACAAAATGTCGAAACACTGTTCACCGAAATACCGCTCAACGAAACTTCGGACAAAAGGGACAGTTGTCTCGACAGTAATGGCAATCCAATAGCTGAGGAACAGACATCGGTTGGTCCGACATTCAAACTAAGGCTGGCCTCAACGCTGCGGAACAAACGACTGCAAGCAGTGGCCGTAAGTCTATTACCGAATAGTATTCCCGAAAACATTATTTAATTGAATTGTCTTTCTATCAGCGGTTCCAACAAATGCGACAAATGGCGCGCCGAGGCCTCAACGACAAGGACTCCGAGTGTGACCTCAAAGACCTGGAGTCAAAAGAGGAGACGGACTTCGCTATAACGAGCTTGAAATCAGTGGATCTGGCGGTCAATGGACTGAAGGGCGGGTCTAAGCTATGGTTCGGCAAAGATTACGTCAATTTCATTGTCAAAGACTTCGTTGAATTGAACCAACCGTTTAAAGACTTTGTGGACAGGAATGCCGTCCCACGTATGCCGTGGCACGACTTAGGCTGTATGGTAGTGGGAGCGGCCGCACGGGACGTAGCAAGGCACTTTATTGAACGTTGGAATTTCACCAAGTTCGAAAAGGCTAAGTTCAACGACACCTACCCTTGGCTCATACCGAAAGCCTACTCCAACATCGATCAGATAAAAGCGCCAAAATCTCTGCTAAGAGGCGCTCCCGTCAGCTGCCAAGTGGTCCGTTCGGGCGCCGACTGGTCGATAGGCATCAAAAGGACGGACACCTCTATTCTGAGCGCTTATATCGATTTGATAAATAACGCCAAACATTACGTATATATCGAAAACCAGTTCTTCATAACGCAGTGTAAGTCCCCACCTCTGGATCCGTCGGAAGTTGTCATCAATCCTATCGGTGAAGCCCTTTATCATCGGATTATCCGCGCCTTCAGAGATGGCCAGAAGTTCCGAGTCTTCATTCTGTTCCCATTACTGCCGGCCTTCGAAGGTATGTCCCATTTGTTTGATAACAAAAACAAGTTCTTAATTCAAGTGTCGTTCCCTTCGCTTTCAGGTGAGATCGGGACGAGTCGTGGGGTCGCCATTCAGGCCATTACTCACTACAACTACGCGACCATATGTCGGGGCAATCACTCCCTCCTGTCTCGGCTCAGGCGCGAAGTGGGCGACCCTTTTCAGTACATATCCTTCTATGGGCTGAGAAACCATTCCGTACTTCACGGAAAAGATGTCACCGAATTGGTATACGTCCACAGGTTTGCAGACATTTGTCTATCACTCTATGGGAACAGTTTTATCTCTAATTGTTGTCTAAAATTCTTCAGCAAATTATTGCTAATCGACGACAACAAAGCGATTATCGGTTCCTCTAATATCAACGACAGATCGATGTTAGGCTTCAGGGACTCGGAGGTGGGGGTCGTCCTATCGGACCAGGAATTCGAGCCGTCGCTCATGAATGGACAGCCCTATCAGAGCGGAAAGTTCTGTGGCTCACTCAGGAGGACACTCTTCAGGGAACACTTGGGTCTGTTTGACGACAAGAATAGGGCACAAGAGATCGATATTAAGGATCCGATTAGTGATAAGTTCTATAAAGATGTTTGGATGTCGACCGCAGCCAAGAACTCAGCCCTCTATGAGAGGGTATTCCCCGTCGTTCCAACCGATGAGGTCAAGTCGTTCGGACAGCTCAGGGAATACCTCCACAAACCAAAACTGATTAACACCGACCAAACTGAAGCCCGAAAGTGTTTGGACAGAATTCGGGGTCATTTGGTTTTGATGCCACTGCACTTCCTCTCCGATGAGGACCTGACCCCTGCCTGGGGAACGGGTGAAAAGCTAATGCCGGCCACTCTCTGGACGTAATCTATTCCTCAAATAATTGACTCAAAAAACATATCGAAATGTAATTTAATTTTGTTTTTGTTTTTATATTTTTTTAAAATTTTTGATTTTGTTTTGAATTAAAATATGTTTTGAATTCAAGCCTTTAGTGTGAGTGCTATCAATGGTTAACCCATTCTTCAACTTCTTATTCAAATCGTTTCAATCAATTCATACCAAAGATGAACAGAAAACTAATACTAGAATTCAGAATAAGTCAACTTTTATTGATAAATCACTGGATGAGAGTCTATTAATTGTCCTATTGATTGTCCTATTGATTGTCCTTGCCATTTTTGAATGGTTCTGTTTTCACTATTGGCGGCGGCTTTTGATTCATGTCAACCCCCAATGTCTTCTCATTTGACAAATCCTTAGACGCGGCTAACCCTCCCTCAGAAGCGACACTACTATCGGACGGCAGTTTCTTAACCTCTTTACCAGCTGTCTGTCCATCTATTGCCAGTTCCTCTGAATTATCGTTCTTTTCGGGCTCTTCGGGTATGTTAGTCAACGGATCGGGTTCTGGTGCGGGCATAGCGTCTTCGGGAGGCTGTTCCTTTTCTGCTGAAGTAGTGGCAGTAGTTGTTGTCGTCTTCGGTAGAGTCACCTCTTTTTTTATGTTAACGGACGAAAGGGCCGTTTTAGAGACACTGTCTGCAGTCAATTCCTTTCGTAAGTCTTCGTTCTGTAAATAAGAGGTCAGTCCCCTAACGAAAGTTCAGTTATTAAAGGAAAGGTATGAAAAGGAAAGGTATGAATACCAGCAACAGACGAGAGTAATGATTATAAACAATTCCATTGCAATCATAATAATCCATAGGAATGGGATCTTCTTCTGATCGTATTGAACGAAGTTTGGCTTTCGAGTGGTCGTTGTTGTGGTCCGTTTCAGTACTCCCAGTTCTGGTGTGTCCGATGTTGACAACTGTTTTTGCTTAAACTTCATTGATCTTGATTGAATTTTCATGTTCTTATACATTTTTGATCCTTTAGATGTCTGTCCGGAAGAGTTTCTGTTCAGTGGATCTGTTGCTGTCGTTTGGGAATCATTTTTTGTGCCGTTGTTTGCCATTGAGTTCTTCGCCAAAGAATTGTTGTCAAAAGTATAGCCAACTGTCGTTGGGTTCGGTATTTGGACAGCAATTGTGGTCGTACTTAAAGGACGACGAATTCTTCCGCTTTCGACTGAAATCAGACACAGAATAGAAATCAAATGGAAAGACATCACAATTTTACTCATTTTAAGACAAACTTTTAGTAACAGTATTACGAAATTTCATTCTCGAGATTTCATTCATTCAATTGTTTTTATGATTTGAATAGGAATTGAAAATCGATTCATTCTTTGAATACAATTACTCTAACATTGGATTCATTTAAATAAAAATTAGTCTCAAATCTGAACTAAACCTCAAAATGTACGCATATTTGCCGATCCTTTTGGGTATTAAAACTCTAATTATATTTGAATTTTTGAAGAAAATCTCAAACTTTTCAGGAGTTTTGTCCGTCATATGGTTATTGGGGTCCTACTGGCCCTTCAATGCAGTGTTTTGTTTGGCGATGGGCTCTGAATTTGAAAGACGATACAAATTATCTGAATATTCATTGTATCGTAATCTTCTCCATACATTGGGCAAAAAAAAATAGAAACTGTTGGTCGACAGCTCTCCACTGAAAATGCAGAGAAACAGACCGAAAATGGGAAAGGAATGCCTCCAAAAAACTGATGCAAAATGAATGCAATTATTAACAGAATTTCCGATTCTTTTTCAAAGACTTTGTTTTTATATGTTTTTTAAAAAAGATTTTTCAATGATTTCTAATAAAATTATATAATTTTTCGTTTATTTAATAGAATTTCCTCAGCTCTTGCAACCGTTGGGATGTCCAATAGTGACGAATCCACTTTCAGACGACATGACGGTCACAATCAAGAACTTCTTTCTGGTTAACGAGTCGGGGCCAGTCATACACTATGAACACCAGGACTTCCTCGCAAACAGGAAAAGACATACACGAAAATAACCAATACATCCGCGGTATCGATGGCTGACCCGAAGGACTCACACATCACTTCTCTGGTATGCGAAGAGTCAACGAAAACTATTTACGCGATCGGAGAGGACTACCTCTCTCTCGAAAAATCAAATCGGAAACAGTATGTCATGAAATTGAAGCACAACATCACATCTGAGGTCATAGCTATCCCTAAAAACCGCTCACAATTGATAACAAATCGGATTTCCTTCACTTTCGAGAAAACAGTTGAGTCTAATGAGTAGTTCCTCTAATTTTCACTATTAATTGAATTTTTCAAAACTCAGGGAAAGTCTGTTTACCAGTTCTTTGGCATCGATTGCGAGGAATCCAAAGAACCCACTAAAGGAAATTCGATCTCGCTAATTGTGATTATATTTGTGGTCATCGTTATTATCTGTGTAGTCCTCGTTTTGATAGTAATAGCTTTTATGGTCTTCCAAAAGACCAAGGTCGAAAAATCAAAGTCCGATAGTAAGACCCTTTCCAAAATGTTTGGAAAAACAAATAATAATTGAAAATTGTTTTTATATTAAATTGTTTTTCATTTGAAATAAAAAGTTTATCTCATTATTGAAAAGTCATTTTCACCACAAAATCAAATGTTTTAAAGCATTCGTTGACTTAATTTAGACTAAAATCAGACAAAACTAAAGAAAAATCAAATCAATTGTAATAAGAATTTAGTTTATTCTGATTCTAATTCCTAGTATTGTTTTAAACAAAATTCAATTAAAAACAAATTATTTTCATTTGATATAAACTTTTTATTGGATAAGAAATGAATGAAAATAAAATAACTTTTAATTAAATATAAGTTTAATAGAAATCTATTTGAAATAAAATATAACTAAAATCAAAACAAGACTTTTATAACTAATTGAATCGATTTGTCGGACACCGCCCGACATCTTCGCGAAACCCATTCCTCCGGTCTTAGGATTCGGTGGCCAAACATCGACTGAATCTTCGTTGGAACCGCCGCCAGAGGGTTCAGAGCCAACGGAAGTTAGGGAACAGCCCAACAGTTCTTTAGTGTCTTTCCATTCGTCACAACTTTTACCGCTATTCAGTTTTTCCGGTCGTTTGCAATATTTGCCGCCTTTGAAGAGGTATGCGATATACCCGTCTTTATCGGGAACTGCAAAAGCCGTGTCCAGATCTCCCGGAAAGTTCTCGCCATTCCTTCCCTGGACATACCCATCGGGACTGCCATCAATTGTCCACTTCATTGCTTTAAACTTATAGTAAAAGACTTTTATTCCTCTGAAGCCAATCATAATCGGATCGTTAGGTTTGCCATTGAGTATGACTGCAGTCAGGCCTCCCGTCGGGGCGTCAAACTTGTGGCCGGCTTTTGGTAGACCGATGAACATCACTCCATCCGTATTGTAGGCCCAGAACTGGTCGTTAGCGAAACGAAAGGTCAACATTTCAGACTCAGACGTCTTGGCTGTCATCACAGATGTCATACGTTTGACGGGTGCCATGAATTTCCACCAAATAGGGAACGGACCGCTCAGTTGTGGCTTCCCTTCAGACAAACCGTTGAGTTGCCAGTAGTGGTAGTCTTTGTATAACCAAACGCTTCCGTTGTCCAAACGGTTGGCCGCGTAAAAGGTCGGGTCAGTGCACAGACTCACAGGTTCTTCGTTGGTCTTGAAGTCTAGATTGTCGACAACAGGTCTTCCTTCAGTCACAGCCGGAGCCATTGAATTCTGTACAGTCTTCGGAGTTTCTGCTGTCGGTTGGGGTCTATTCTCAACTCTGTCTTTGACTCCTGTCTTAGCTTTTGTAGGTTTTGGGGCACCTTTTGGCGTGGGTTTCATCCGTGGCTCAGGAACTTCTCCTTCAGGACTATTATCTTCAGAGGAATCTTCTGACAAAACAATTGGTATAAAACAGAAGATCAATAAAATCAGTTTTGAATTCATTGTCGAAGTTGTGGTCAAAAGAACTGTTTTTCAGATAATTCTATAGATTTTAGAAAATAAGTGAAAAGAAAATTATTTGAATTCAATTTAATTGTTATTTAACGCGACATTTGAAAACATATTGAAATTTACATTAAATTTACAAATGAATCAATTTTAATAGTAATTTATTGGAGTTAGAATTCATCTTGGTCATCTTTTCAGTCATGTAACTCTTCTAAAACTTCAAAGAGAGGGTCAATTATCAAGGACAAGGTCAATGACAATGATTTATCTAATTAGATCAACTTGATAGCGTATATCTCTTTTGAACTTTAAGTTTAAATTCATTATTCGAAAGTTTAAGTAAAAACATCGACCTTGATCATATCTAGTAATGAGTCATTTACTTATAACTTATTAACTATTGTTTGGATTTAACTCATATTACAATTGATTGGAGACAATCAAATCCTCTTTCACTCATGCAATTATTAATATCTAGGTGACTTACGATTAATTTAGGTAATTCATTTTATCACTGACGAGGCTGTGCCAGAATGAGCCCCAGTTTCAAAAGTTGCCTTGCTAATACAAAGTTGCAGTACATTTCATTTGAACTTTATCAAGAAGTTTATCATTAGATTTAAATCATTTTATTTGAGAATCAAAACAAACTTATTATCAAAATTTGAGACAAAATTAAATAAATTAAAAGACTTTTAAAAGAAAGGATTTAAATATTTATATATAAATATCTATTTTGATGTCTTCAAAGCCCTGTGTTTGGAAATCTCTTGAACAGTAATCCTTTTTTGGGGGTCGGGTTCCAAAAGCCTATTAACCAAATCTTTCAAATCATTTGATACGATTTGATCTA